>CM069312.1:34005000-34035000 GCA_035609425.1 Epinephelus awoara
ATTGGCTATTCACAGGAACGTGGCAAATGAAAGTCGAAACTTCTTGTACTTGCAGATTTGATTTGTACCTGAAGGTTGAGCCGTACCTGTGGAACTTAAGTTTTGACTAGACTCACAAGTCAGTCTTCAGACGCTTTGCTTAACTAAAGACTGACGTCTTTCTCCCTGATTTTGTGTTTAGATAGGTGGATACAATTTCAGAGATTAAAAATAATGATAATAATAATTTTATTTATAAAGCACTTTTAAAGCCATGCACAAAGTGCTTTCCAAAATTAAACAAACAAACAAACAAGCAAACACAGAAGACAATAAAAACCATAAAACATAATATGTGATTAACTGTAGTTTAAAAGTGGGTTTTGAGAAGGCTTTTGAAAGTTGTGATGGAATCTGTTGATCTTATGCTGAGGGGAAGACTGTTCAATGTTTAATCTTGAGTGAGGAACCATTAATAAATTTTGCTCCTCTGATCTCAAAAGGTCTGGCTGGTGAGTACCGCATTAAAAGTTCTTTAATATATTCTGGGGCCAGATCATGAATTGCCTTATGGGTGATTAATAGAATTTTGAACTGAATTCTAAAATTAACGGGCAGCCAGTGCAAAGATGCTAAGATTGGTGTGATGTGACATGACCTTCTTGATTTGGTTAATAATCTAGCTACTGAATTCTCAATAAGCTGTAGTTGTGAAACTGAGTGAGAGTTTAAGCAGGTAAAGAGCGAGTTACAATAGTCCAGGCGTGATGATATAAAAGCATGAATAACTTTTTCTGTGTTGTTGTAGCTGAGTATGTGTCTGATTTTTGAAATATTTCTTAACTGACAAATTTGAGTTGTCTTTCTGATGTGGTGTTCAAAGGATAAGTTACTGTTGAAAATTACACCAAGGTTCTTTGCAACCGGTTTAACATTGTTACTGAGTGAACCAAGAGAAGACTGTATCTGTTGTTTATGACATTCTGGGCCCAAGATCGAGACCTCAGTTTTGCTAATGTTGAATTGAAGAAAGTTAGCTGCCATCCAGTCCTTGACATTTGATAGGCAGGAGGTCAGTGTGGTGAAATTGTTTAGTTCATGTGGCTTTAATGAGAGGTATAACTGTGTATCATCTGCGTAACAGTGGAAAGAGATGTTGTATTGCCGAATGATATGTCAAAGGGGTAACATATATAAAGAAAATAAAATTGATCCCAGAATGAATCCTTGGGGTAGTCCAC
The DNA here is from genome assembly GCA_035609425.1 of Epinephelus awoara. NCBI lineage: Eukaryota > Metazoa > Chordata > Actinopteri > Perciformes > Serranidae > Epinephelus > Epinephelus awoara. The sequence goes on from CM069312.1 coordinate 34,006,221, forward strand.
AGATGATGTCTGCTGTATTTGAATTGAAGTCCTGAATAGACACGAAATTTTTCCTATTTTCCAGATATGAGGTGAACCAGTCCAATGCAGTGGCAGTGATTCCAGCCCACGACCTTAGTCTCTCTGTGAGGGTGCTGTGCTCTACTGTGTCAAAGGCTGCGCTTAAGTCCAGTAGCACAAGGACAGAGCATTGCCCTGAGTCTGCAGCTTGTAACAGATCATTTGTCACACGAAGAAGAGCAGTTTCCATGCTGTGTAATTTTCTGAAGCCACTCTGGAATTTTTCAAAAATATTATTGTCTCTTAGACCCTCTAAGAGTTGTGTTAGAATTACCTTTTCTAATATTTTTGAGAAGAATGGCAGCTTGGAAATTGGTCTAAAGTTTTTTATGTCTGTAGGGTCCAATGAGGGGCTTTTCAAGAGGGGCTGAATGCATGCCACCGTGAAAGAATCAGGTACATATCCAGAGGAGAGGGAGCTGTTTATAATTTTAAGCAAATGAGGTGTTATGGCATCCATTACTTCCTTCAGGAGTTTGGTGGGAAGAGGATACAGGGGGCAAGATGACATGCTCATGTGTGACACGGTGTCAAGGAGGTCCTGTAGTGATATGGGTTTGAAGGAGTTGAGTAGTTCCATATGAGGACCTTGCATATCCATGGATGACGCAGGGAGGGGTATCTGTGCTCTAAATAAACTCTACGTTGCAGAAACAATAGTAAATCCGCGGGGCGGTCCTTCGGTGGCTAGCTGAAGTCTTGTGCCCATAAACATAGTCTGACTGCGATAAAAGTTTTTTTTTTTTTTTTTTTCTTCTTTTATTGGAAAAGCTTCCTAATATGAGCCAGAGAGGGCCGTGATACACCAAGGTGTGTCAAGGGGAAAGTAAGGAACAAGCAAGGGGGAGGGGGCAGGTGCAAGTCCTGAGTTATATAGTGACAGTGCATGCGGAGGAGAAGGAGGGAAAACAAACAAACAGACAAAAAAAGGGATAAACAGGCAGTGTAGCTGATGTATTGTGGCCTTGAGGTGGTTGTGCTCCATGCAGATTATCGGAAATAAACATATACATGTCTACTATACTGTACTGAGAAACAGAAACAAAAGAGAAGTCTATACTTAACACCAAAAATGTGAGAGTCTTGGTGGAGGGAGAAAGCCCGCCTGTAGAGAAGAGAGAGCGCAGTGTGGAAAGTTTGAGAAGCAAGTGGGCCCCTTTGAAGTGATCCCATCGGTTCTTTGTGATGCGTCATGGGGCTGAAGTAACGAACATGCATGCGTGTATTTGAACCCTCCCAATGTGTTTATGAAAACCAACACCAGGGTCCAGGGCCGGCCCTGCGGGGGAAGGGGGGCGGCCCGTCACCCCAAGACCACAGGAGCGCCCAGACCCCACGACCAGGGAGCCACAGAGGCGGCAGGACGCCCCGCAGGCCCCAGGACCAGGGGCGGCAACGGCCGGCCCCCCCAGAGACACACCCCAGACAGGCGGGACAGGAGGGCCCACCCACCCACCGCCCGACGCAGATCGCCCCCACCCCCCACACCCAACCACCACCCACCCCCGCCCACCCAGGTGATTTTTCTCTTTTGGAAAAAAATCACCTGGAGCCAAAAAAAATAACCTAAAAATCACCTTTAGAAAAGTGCATTAGACTCAAGGGGGATTATTCTGAAGGGGAAACTTGTAATTTGTAGTTTAGATTTGAGCACCGCGGACAGTCAGACTAACGGGATGTTGTTACTTACATTTGTATGTATTTCCCTGCTGCACCGGGTGCTCCTCCTCATTGTCCGCCATGTCTGCCGTCTGTTATTGGCGCCTCCGCAATGCATCATGGTACATATTGTTTGGTTAGTGACCATTGGTTGTACACTACTTTTTGCGCTGCATTGTGGGATACTATGAGTCCACGAGTCCATGAGGGTATATTAATTTACACTAACCGTTCGGACAGCACTACAAAATGGCAAACACACTATTTAGTGCACTATTTAGTGAGTAGTGAATGATTTCAGACACAGCTTTGCACTTCTCTGCATTGCTGTACTCTGCTCTACTCTACCCTGGTCTACTCTACTCTGCTTTACTCTCTACTCTTCTCTACTGTACTCTGCGCTGTTCTGCTCTACTATACTCTACTTAGTCAGGCGGCTTAAAGACATATGTGAAAATAATGGGGACGCGCCGGACAAAAGCACCATTTTTTTCACATGTTCTTCAACATCATAACTTTCAATTTAGAAGGGGAGCTACTTCATCAAGATGGTGGAAGGCGGCCATGTTGGATTTCCAAGATGGCCGCCATGTAAAATCTTTAAGTGCCAATATCTCAGCTTCCAAGCTACTTAGAAGGTCAATTTTGGTGACAAAATATACATTTTCTAGGTCAAGGAATGCATTAAAGCTATTAGGGATATCACTAGATGATTGGTCATGCCAAGATCAAATAAAAATATTAATTCTGTGAGTGTATTCACATGATTTTCAACCAAAGTGGCTGGAATGGATCACATGAATGATTTGAATTCAATTGAACTTTATTAGCTTCCCTTTTAAACACTATAAAACGTTTTTTGCATGTACAGTATAATCCAATTATCTATCACATTTGCAACTGCAAAGCTCTGTGCATTTCCATTGTGCCTTCTTGCATGAGCACTTTGTACCAAGCTGCAACCTGTAAGCAAACACGATTGCACTGACTATTAGCATGCAAGTGATTGTCATTATCATGTTATATAAGTTTACCACCTACCGTAGCCACCTAGTACCGTAGTAACAACCTAACTAGTAAGTTATTGTTTGATTAGTTATTATTCATTTGAAACAAACACTGGTTAATAACTGGACTACCTAGCTAGGCTGACTAGCTATTTTGTGACTTCAGCTGCTGAAACTAGCTGGCTAGGTAGCCTAGTTATTAACCTGTACTTGCTAGCTACTTTCTAGCTACTTACAGCAGTGTCATCATCCAAAAATAGCATTCATTCTGATAGAAATTATTTTGGGTTTTCTTTTTTGTTTTTTGTTTTTAACCTAAAACCACTTACTGGTAAATTTCTCTGGGAGTTTGTGTCAATAACTGAACATCTAACTGTCTAACTGAGCATGTGCAGAGTGAGTGGCATCACTCTAGCTTGCTTTGGACTGGAGGAACTATGTGTATTTTTTTTTTTTTTGATACTTTTTATTTAGTATTTTCAGCTTAAAGTCCGTGGAAAGTGAATTCAATGATTTGCTTCTAAACACCTTATACATGTTTGAAAATTGTTACAGAAAACATGTGAAAAGTTTGGGGATTGTGCATTACCGATTTGTGGAGTTATAGCCTTAAACTGTTTGTCATCCTCTCAATTTTTTTAATTTTCTGATCCTGAAAAAAAGGGATACACCGTGACGTCGAGCCGTATCCCGGGTGACCTTGGCCCCTCCCCTTCCATATATAGCCGAATGCGCCCTGTTGTCATTGGATATAGGGGGCGGGGTTTCGCGCATTCCGCGGACACGCCCACAGCGTTTGGGAGCAGAGACAGAGGCTGATTTTTACACAACTTTGAAGCCTAATTTCATATATTTGCCGATTTTTTTTTAATCGTTCAAATTTGACAGGGTAGCTTACAACACCTTTTTCTGTGGTATGTCAAACTCAGAAGACATATTTATTCTCACTTTACACGGACTTTAAGATATAACAAACATACGAACAAACAAACATTCAGTTTACAAAAACATGGGGGCTCCTCTGTTGGCAATATTATGATGCATGTCCATTGACTTCAAATGTCTTGTTTGATTGATAGCATCCTTTATTCCTCTAATTTAGGCAGACCATTTCTCCCATTTCCTGTGGAAGATCGCTCCTGTGGACCTCAGACAGAAAGTCATCTTTTCCATTGCATAGATTTCTTTAACTCTGTCCATCCAGTGATTGAAACGTGGGGTCACAGGTTTTTATACCCGTTCTTTGTGATTGTTTTTTTTTTTTACAGGTCATTAGCAGTATTTTGCACGGATACCAGTCTTTCTTTTTAATCACATCATCTTTCAAAGCACAGAAATACAAAGCTTTAACATCATTAGGAATCTTATATCCCAAAATCTTTCCCGCAGTTAGACATATATTTTCCCAGAAAGTTTGGATTTTTTGGCATAACCAGAAGATATGGGAGGGATCAGCGTTCAGGTTTCCGCACTGCCTCCAGCACTGTTTCTGTGATTGAGATAAGATAGTTTTTTTTATTCTTCTTTTTATAGGCTTCAGTCAAAATATCTATCACTGCATTACCCTGTCTAGACAATGTTGGTTTTATTTTTTTTTATCATAGTAATCTCTTATTTGAAGGTATCTGAAAAAGTCTTTGTTTTCAAGTCCAAATTCCTTTGGTAATTCCCCAAAACTTTTTAAGAATCCACTGTGAGTTAGTGTACATACTGCTGTAATGCCCTTGTCCCACCATGGTCTGAAACCAATATCACTGACTCCTGATTTAAATTTGGGATCTAGAGCAGGCCAGATTGATAATTTGATGTCCCTTTCCATATTGTATTCTTTCACCATTTTACTCCAAGGGCTCTAGTTTCGCAGACCGGGCGTGGCAGAGGCGCGGCGCACCTGTGCTTCGCCAACTGGGTGTGGCCAGGGGGATTTTGTAAGTTTGGCACACCGTGCGCCCTGGCACAGCTACTCCTCTATCCCACATCCGTCCCTCCTACCGGCGCAAGTCAAAAAGAGGGAGGAGAGAAGGCGTGGAGTGGGTTTTACACACATCACACTAATCAAATGAGCCCCTCTCCTCGCCCTTAAATGCGCCGCGCGACGGTGTAATGAGAGTTTACTCAGTTCGCCGTGGCAGAAGAGAGCAGCAGCATCAGATGGCCAAACTTCTCCCAGGAGGAAACTGATGTTTTGGTCCGGGAGGTCCAAGCTCGCAATGTCCGAATATACGGAACTGCGAGCAGACCTCCATGGGCTGATGATGCAAAGTTAGCCTGGGAGGAGGTCACCACAATTGTAGATCAATGTTGCGTTTCTCTCGTGCGCGCACGCTCTCTCTTTCTCTCTCGCAGTCTCACTCTGTTTCTTTTCTTTTGACTTTTCTAAGATGACAGATGCTGAATATATACTCCCTATCTGATGCTGTGGCTGTTTGTGGTTGGCTGAGAGGGATGTGAACTCAATAGTTTGCAGCTGTGTTAATCAAATCAGGTTGGGTTTCCATCACGCGTGCCAAACGGTGCCAATCCCCTTTGATCTGACATCAGGTGTGATGGGACAGTAGATATAGAGACACATTTATGTGCTGATTGCAGATAGTTGCATTGAATAGTGGTGTTTGTGGGTATTTATTGCATCGTTAATGTGCCTGACATTCTGGAAACCTGCCTGTGAGGTTTTGGTGATGTGTGCGCACTGTCCGCCGGTCAGCCAAACTTCGGCTTACACCGGCTGCATTCCACCTGCGCTGACAGTAGACGTAGTTTCAGTTGGTGAGCTTTTCGGCACCTTCGGCGAAGCCTTGTGGCACGAAACTTTCACTGCGCCAAGCTGGATCTGCGACACCTCCCCCTGCTGCACCGCCACAACCATCTCAGCGCACCTCGGTCTGCCAAACTACCAAACTGAGCGCACCTCGGGTTGCGCTGCTCGAAACTAGCTCTGCGCGGGGTTCGCCACCCTGCGCTGCACCAGGAAACTAGAGCCCCAAATATCCATTGTTTGTTTAATAATTTCATTATTGCTTTGTTGAGACATTTTCTTTCCTATGTTTCCTAGTGTTGCTTGAATATGGAAAGTATCTGTCTTGCCCTCTATATCTTTCCATCTTGCCTGATATAGAGGGCAGCATGTACAAACTAGGAACCTCCCTTGAGTTGCATAAAGGTATTGTTTCAGGTTGGGCAGGGACACCCCGCCCTCCTCTTATAAGTGTCTTATACCGGGGTCATCCCTATGTTTTCCGGGTTCTATGTTCCCCACTTAACCCTGCAAAAAAGCTTCTATGTTCCCCGCTTACACAAAAAGAGTTCTATGTTTCCTGCTTCGTTGAGCGGGGAACATAGAACCCTGGAAACAGAACAGTTTGTGTGTAAGCGGGGAACATAGAACCTTTTTTGTAGGGTTAAGTGGGGAACATAGAACCCAGGAAACATAGATACGCTCCCCTTATACCTGACCCTTGGTTTCTGTCCAGCCCAGATAAATCTATAAGTTTGTCCCAGTGTCTAAATTGTGTCTTTGGCATCATTTGTGGGATGGATTGAAAAAGGTATAACAATCTTGGTAATAAATTCATTTTCATTACCTCAGTTCATGTCTCAAAATCCATGTTGAAAGCCACCACCTGACCACCGCCTGATATCTGTCTTTATATTGTTATTAATCTGATTATAATTTATTTTGAATGTTTTATTGAGATTGTTTGCCAGTATCACACCCAGATATTTGATCACTTTAGCATTCCTTTTGACTTTGTATTTTTCTTTAATTTCTTGGCCTGGAGAATAATTTAATGTGAGAATTTGTCTTTTTGCTATGTTTGATTTATAGCCTGAGTATTCACCATAGTCCTCTAATATCAACATCAGTTTAGGAAAAGTTCTGTCCAGGTCTTGAAGAGTCACAATAACATCGTCTGTGAAAAGCCCTATAATATGTTCCTGTTCTCCTATTCGGATTCCTTTTAAATTGTTGCTCTGCCTGATCATTTGTGCCAACGGTTCAATAAATATTGCAAACAAGGTAGGGCTAAGGCAGCATCCCTGGCGGGTCCCTCACTGTAAGACAAATCTATCAGTTAGATGTCCATTAATTTTTATCCTTGCTGTAGGTTCTTGATAGTGGCTTTGAATACATTGTATTGATTGTTAGTCCCTAGTCCCCCCAGTACCTGATGTAGAAATCTCCAATTGATACAGTCAAAAGCCTTCTCTGCATCGAGGCTCACTAATACTGCTCTCAATCCCTGTTTTTGAATCTGGTGTATTATGTGTGTGGTACGCCTAACATTATCCTGAGTCTGGGAACTATGTGTAGTTTATACAGTACATTGCTCTACCACACATTAGTTATGCTTAATAATCTTAAACTTAAAAGTGAAAAGTTACTTAATTCATCAAATGCATATTGTTGTCTCAAACGATGTTTGAGTAGGAGTAATTTCTGGACTCAAAATATTTCTTGGAGGTGCTCTTTGGTTAGGGATACATGTAGACATCACAAAAAAGTTTCAAAGCAATCTCTTTGAAAAGTCAAATACTTTTATAATGGCATGGTCATATTAGACATAGAAACAATCTCCAGCGCATTTCAGCCCCAGTCTTTCATGAAGGAACAAACCAAATTATTTAATATTGGCACAAACAATCATCTAATGATATTCCTAATAGTTTTAATGCATTCCTTGACCCAGAAAATGTATATTTTGGCACCAAGATTGACCTTCTAAGTAGCTTGGAAGCTGAGATATTGGCGCTTATAGATTTTACATGGCCATCCAAGATGGCCGCCTTCCACCATCTTGATGAAGTGGCTCCCCTTCTAAATTGAAAGTAATGATGTTGAAGTACATGTGGAAAAAATTTGGTACTTTTGTTCGACGCATCCCCATTATTTTGCTAAGCCGCCTGACTAACTCTGCTTTGTTCTGCTCTACTCTACTATACACTGCTCTACTCTACTCTACTCTGCTCTGCTTTGCTCTACTCTGCTGTACTCTACTATACTCTACTCTACTCTGCTCTGCTCTATTCTGCTCTGCTCTACTCTACTCTGCTCTACTCTACTTTGCTCTGCTCTGCTCTACTCTACTCTACTTTGCTCTACTCTGCTCTACTCTACTATACTCTGGTCTACTCTATTCTGCTCTGCTTTACTCTATACTCTGCTCTGTTCTACTCTGCTCTACTTTGCTCTACTCTGCTCTACTCTACTATACTCTGGTCTACTCTATTCTGCTCTGCTCTACCCTATACTCTGCTCTGTTCTTCTCTGCTCTACTTTGCTCTACTCTACTATACTTTGCTCTACTCTACTCTGGTCTACTCTACTCTGCTCTGTTCCACTCTATAAACTACTCTTCTCTGCTCTACTCTGCTCTGTTCATCTCTACTCTGCTCTGCTCTATACTCTACTCTATTCTGCTCTACTCTGCTCTACTCCGCTCTGTTCTACTCTGCTCTGCTCTGCTCTGCTATACTCTGCTCTATTTTGCTGTACTGTACTGTACTCTGCTCTACTATACTCTTCTCTGCGAGAGAGGACTCTGAGCACCAGCACGACAAATCCACCCCTCTCCCCCTTGTTCTTTCTTTCTTTTTTTTATAATACCATTTCATGGAGGAGCGGAAGTGTGTGTGTGTGTGTGTGTGTGTGTGTGTGTGTGTGTGTGTGTGTGTGCCTGCCGTGTATGTGTGCCTGCCGTGTGTGTGTGTGCCTGCCATGTGTGTCTGGATGCGCACTGTGAGGCGGGGGGCACCAGTAACCATAGCAACGTGCAGCAGTTTTAGTACGTGTGCACTGTGTGAGGGGTTAAAGCCCAATCATACTGGGGCGGAACGCCCTGTGCGCGCAAAACTCAGATTTTACGACAGCGCGGACTCCGCTCCGCGCACCAGTGACTGCTCGGCATGTATTTTTCACATTGCGGGAATTTTTCACTGACATTTTTACAGGAAACTACAGCGCGGAAGTACGCTCGACTATCGAAGCCCGAATGACTGTGGACATTCCTCGCGGAGTCCGCTCCGCTTATAGTACGCCCGAGTATGTTTGGGCCTTTAGACAGAGAGGGGTCACAGAGCCGGTGTCAATAGAAGGTGCTGTGTCGTTTGATCATAAAGTGACGCTATGAAACAAACTATAGATTGGTTTTTCACTAGAAAAAATAATCCAGAAACTCCTGTCGGTCCTGTGCCAGCTTCCCAAACTTCTGACGACGATAGTTCAGAGGACAAGTCAGCAGGTGATGTCGCAGCACCGAAAAAGCCAAAGCCCTGTCATTTCCGACAAGAATGGCTCACTGAATTCACGTGGCTGAGATATTGTAAAGAAAAGAAAGTGATGTCCTGCATGTACTGCTCTCAGTGCGGTCCGAAATTTGCGGGGAAAACTAAATTCGCCGACTCCACCACACACTTCAAACATGAAACGCTGGTTAAGCACAACAACAGCATCAGGCATAAATTATGCAGGGAAAGATGCAATGATGGAGCAAAAGCGCCGCTGCACACATCATTGAAAAGGCAGGGTGTCAGTGTTTATTGCTAAATTATTAGTAATGCAGTTAATATAGACAAAATTATGAATATGTTGTGTTGATATAGATAGTGCTCCTAAATTTTGTGCTGGTGCTCCTAAAATTTTCAGTAAGGAGCACTGGTGCTCCTTGTAGAAAAAGTTAGTCTGGAGCCCTACTACACTATTCTGCTCCGCTCTACTCCGCTGCTCTACTCTGCTCTACTCTGCTCCACTCTATTCTGCTCTGCTCTACTATGCTCTGCTCTACTCTATAATCTGCTCTACTCTGGTCTACATTGCTCTACACTACTCTGCTCTACTATGCTCTGCTCTGCTCTACTCTATTCTGCTCTGCCCTGCTCTACTCTATTCTGCTCTGCTCTACTATGCTCTGCTCTGCTCTACTCTATTCTGCTCTGCTCTGCTCTACTCTATTCTGCTCTACTCTACTCTACTATACTCTGCACTAATCTTGTCTACTCTGCTCTACTCTATAATCTGCTCTACTCTGCTCTACTCTGTTCTGCTCTGCTCTACTCTATTCTGCTCTGCTCTACTCTACTATGCTCTGCTCTGCTCTACTCTATTCTGCTCTACTCTACTATACTCTGCACTAATCTTGTCTACTCTGCTCTACTCTATAATCTGGTCTACTATGCTCTACTCTGTTCTGCTCTGCTATACTCTACTATGCTCTGCTCGACTCTATTCTGCTCTGCTCTACTCTACTATGCTCTGCTCTACTGTATTCTGCTCTGCTCTGTTCTACTCTACTATGCTCTGATCTACTCTATTCTGCTCTGCTCTACTCTACTGTGTTCTTCTCTACTCTATTCTGCTCTGCTCTACTCTACTATACTCTGCACTAATCTGGTCTACTCCACTCTACTCTACTCTCTCAAAAATGTAATTGTTTTATTGACCACAAAACATTTGTACAATGTACAAGTAGAGCAGAGCAGAGCAGAGCATAGTAGAGTAGAGCAGAGTGCAAACCTGAACCACCGGAAAAAAACAGATGACTCTGGGCCGTCACCTTCATAGAAAAGCAGATGCGGGGTTCCTACGCAAGTATGGAAAAGGTTGAAGTTGTTGGCTTTGTCCACACCACCATAACCTGGCTATTCTTCTTTGCATAGCCTGTGATGTTACCCATTCCCTTCCACACCTCTCTGATGTTGTTCTGCTGCAGTTTACTCTCCACCTTTCTTTTGTAGTCCAGTTTTGCCTGTCTTAGTCTCCTCTTCAGCTCATGCTGAAGTTGAACCTCCCCGAACCTCTCCTTGTCCCCTTTCTTGAATGCCAGCTTTTTCTGGTTGAGGAGCTGCTTGATATTATTGTTCACCCAGGGTTTATTATTGGGGAAGCAGCCTACAGTCTTAACTGGCATCACAGTGTCCCTACAGAAGTGTATATATACGTATTCTGTTAGAATATCCACCCTCCTGTCCATGTTCATGTTGTTGTCCTGTGGCTCCAGTAGTACAGTCGGTACATTTGAAACAGTCCCTTAGAGACTCACTGGTCTCTGGGGACCACTTCCTGACTGAGCGGGTGGTAACAGACAACTTTATTTTCCATATTATCCATCCTGTACTTCCACACATTTAATTCCTAGAAAATATGGTATTAAATAATATATACCATTATCTTCCGAGGGGGATTTCTACTTTCACCGAAACATATATTTGATACACCATTTCCATGATTTACGAACACAATTCATTCATAGTTTCTGAAATGTTTGGAGATGCTGTTTTAACACAATTTTTGAAGTGATCTGTAATATTCTCCTGAGCTATATACACTGGCAATGAATTCCACCTGTCATGGCTCTGTACATGGCTGTTTCTTGTATCATACTTGTTCCAGCATTAGGTAGCAATAACGTTTTTTCTGTAGCATATCATGTCTGATAACTGTGTGCAAACTAAGTGAACAGTCTTTCACACAGTATCTTTGGTGATAGTGTCACCAGTACATTTCTGACAAAATTTAATAATGCTAAGGTGAATCTCTGCTTCACAATTAGCCAACTCTGTCAGTACTTGAAGTGACTGTGTAAAGTAGGCGGTGTTCTCCTTTTACCAAACAATGCATACTTTTAAGTTATCCGATAATAAATCACACTGATAGTTTGCCATACCATTTGTACGATTATAGCCCTCCCTGGAATATATCTGGTTGTATAAGGCTAATATGGCAATGTTGTAAATCAGTGAGTAAAACTCACTGGCATTCAGTGGCAAAATTATTTAAATGATTTTTACATTTGATATCTAAAACAGAGATTCTTGTTGGGTTCTTAGACAGTTTATTTACTTTCCAGAAAATACTCTATGGTACATATTAGGTCTAGTCAAATATATCGATAATATATCTATCCTGATATGAGACTAGATATCGTCTTAGATTTTGGATATTGTAATATGGTAAGTGTTGTCTCCTGCTGGTTTTAAAGGCTGCACTACAATAAAGTGATGTATTTGTTGTGCTAGGACCGATGATGGACAGCAGGTTGTAAGACTGCCCCCGAGTCATCCTAAAATATGCCTGGAAACAGCCATCATAGGGGCGTCGGTAGCGTAGTGGATAGTACCGGCACCCCATGTACAGAGGCATCGCCTCGCTGCAGCAGTCGCAGGTTCGAGTCCGGTCTGCAACCCTTTGCTGCGTGTCAATCCATTCTCTCTCTCTCTGTCTCCCTATTTCACACACTGTCCTGTCAATTAAAGGCAAAAAGCCCAGAAAAATAATCTTTAAAAGAAAAAAAAAAAGAAACTGCCATCATGAAGGCGAAGCTCCTGGATCAACTGGTGGTACTCCCCACGATCCACCCAGCAAACTATTTACTGATAGCCTCTCACCTTCAACCAGAGCAACAGCAAGTATCCTCTGCCTTTTAAGAACTAGCTACTAATTATGTGAAATAAATAAATGATATCACAATATAAAATTAGACACCCTGGATAGAAGATTATTAAATTATTATTATATCTATTTTCACCACCAACCTCGCTAAATACAGTCACATTTAACTTTGTCCTAATGCAAGTAGCCGTGCAGGAATTTGTTATTAAATTTTATATTTGGAAATGACTTAAATCAGGAAACAGTTGATATTTTGTTCAAACCTGTTGGTAACATTAATTCTTGTTGTGTTGCAGTGCATCATGTCGAAATCTGGTACAGCATCACATAAACCAGCCAAGAGCAAGAACACACCACCCTGTGGTTCAATCTCCAGCATCCTTAAAGGAACTCACATCGATGAAGAAGTCAAGATAGCAGTGAACCTCTGTCTGGAGAAGTTTCGCTACAGTGACGAAAATGGTATCGAATGTTTTTATTTATTTATATCTGAAAATAAAAGCAGACCTTAGCAAACATTACTTACAGTTACTGCATATCATATGACAAGGGTATGCCACTGTCGTAATCACTACTCATCCAAGTGTGAGCAGGAAAGAATGAGGGTTTAGTCTTACAGAGTGTCCTAATAATTCCTCTTTCCTTTCCTGAACTGAGCAGAGATGGAATTTCCCTCCTCGTTTACCAGTACTGAGAGGGCTTTTGTTCATCGACTGGCACAGTCCCTGGGTTACATTTCTAAGAGCAAAGGGTAAGTTCCTCCACTATCACTTGTGTTTATCAATTATCTGAGTATCTCTTTGAGGAATTGTGTTGAAAGTATTACTAGGACTGAATGTAATTTACCAAGGCATACACTCACCCACAAAAGAGGTAGAAGGCTTTTTTTTTTTTTCCAAATTTAAACTTGGTTCTATGTTAAGGGGTTAAGGTGTAGCTTAAGCTTACACACATGGCTGAAGTGTATGTTAATGGAAGAAATTTCTCTCCCCTTCTCTCTCTCAGAAAAGAACCACATCGTTTCCTCACCATCAGGAAGAAGAATGGTTTAGAGAAACCTCGGCCAACCATGCTTCTCACTGTCTCCCACAATTCCTTATATTTCATTCGCAGCTTACTTCAGAGGTTTCCCACCAATAAGGAACGTATAGACATGCAGCCCCACATCAGAAGTGGCATGTCTGTGGCTGCTGAACCTGGTAAGTGACAGCATTTGTATATAATCTAGGACTGTACAGAGAGTTTCACTGTGACAGTATAATCCACTCTATAAGTAAATAAATGAAATATTTGATGTAATGATGCTTACACCCACTGGGGTGCTGTCTACGCTTCCCACCTATTGTAAAAAGTATTCACATTGCTTTTAACTTTCTCCTTATTTTCCGTCTTTCTTGTCTGGGATACATAAGGGAAAACTCAGTAGCTACTTCTAGAGACCTCTGTGTCCGTGTCACTGTAACTTAAGTGAGATTTATACTTCTATGTTGAATCGCTGTTGTACCTACACCATTGTTGTTGTCCCTGGCTTCATATGAACAGAGGAAATCTTTGCTAGCCACTAGGCTAATTTGTACAATGTAAAATGCCACAGGCCTGTGGCTGTGTATCCTGGGAGTTATAGTGAAGCTGATATTTGTTCTTGTAATTTAAATTGTTGCTATTAAGCCATGTTTAATGTGTGTTTTGAGTCAACTAAACTTAACAGCACTTCACAGAAACCCCACCACCGATTAGTGTTTTGGAGGTGTAACTGCAGGGTGATGTTGTGTAATACTGCATACTGTGATACTGTGAAACAGTGAAATTTTGTTGGCTGGTTATCATACCATGAAAATCTTATACTGTTGCAACCCAACGTTTGAGATGATGGAAGAGATCTGTTGTATCTTGTCTTGGTTGGCTCTAGGGCTGGGTTAAAATAATCGATTCATCTGATTCAAATCGATCTGCACAAGAATGACCCGATATTGATTTGTAAAATCTGAGATCGATCTTTTAATTTACGCTTTTTTATATGGATGTGTGAAGCTTTAACCTTGTTAGTCTCGCCAGTAGTAAACAAAACGCAGCGCTAAGTTATTAACAACCGTAGTATTGAGAAGCTTCGATGTTACCAGCTCTTTTATCTGTAAATGCATCCTTTTTTTCATGTGGGTGTAATTTATTATCGTGCTGCAGCATCTCCTCCTACTGTCTCTGCGTCTTGGCTGCTGCACCACTTTTACGCACACACAGACACACACAAACACGAAGTAAAGATGCTGCTGTGGAGACAGAGAGATGATAATAACTTGAACTGACAACAACTATGCCTGTTACTGTGAGTGCAAGAAAACCTCATCGAGGAAAAAGCCAATACTTTGACAATACAGCTGTTCAGCAACATTTAAACATGAAGAAAAATGATCAATCTGCTCTGTCCGCAGTCTCTAATCCACCACCGCCAGTAGTATGTTATAAACAAGCATGGAGCGCTTTCCATCTAATTGTCCAATTCCTTATGCATTTTTGTCCAAAATTTTGGGGAGTTAATAAACTATACATATTTGGAATTGTTAGAACATGACAAATATGAAAACTAATCTTTCCATTTATTTCAAACTCTTTATGGTGGCCCTTTTGGATTTTAAAAAATGGCGAATGTTAATAATACACTTTTTAGAAAAAAGAAAATGGCATTTTCTTAACTATACAGGTGTATATATACATACATACACTAAGAACAAGCACTTGGATATGAATTAGTTAAATTTGGTTGTGGAGGGTCAAAGGATCAAAGACACTGTGAACTCATAAAACACCTTTTTGGCTGTAACTCAAGAATTCATATGCTAACCTTTCACACAAATGTCTGATAAAATGATGAAATGATTAGAGGTCGACCGATATGGATTTTTTATGGCCGATGCCGATACTGGTGTTTTGCCATCAGCCTCAGCCGATGACCAATATGTACTGCTGATTTTTTTGAGCCGATATTGTCTTTTTCTCCCTCCATATGCATGATAGAAATGTCACAATAATAACAATGAGGGGTACACAAGTGTCAATTAAAAAAAAAAAAAACTTTATTGAACACAGACACAACGCACACAAGTCTCTCTTTAAAAAAAAAAGGGTGTGTGTGTTTATATATATGTATATATATATATATATATATATATGTATGTGTATATGTATGTATGTGTATATATATATATTTCGACTCATCAGAACTTGCCATTTCATTCACAAATTAACATCCAGAAACATCATCAAAAGGTTTAGAAACAGTTTTCCTTCTTTCTGACTTCAACTTACTTCATTAATCAACTCAGGTTCATACAAGTTCATCCACACGGACCGTGCATAACTGCTTTCAATTGTTTGGCCATGTCGGACAACAAGTAGCCAAATAAAAAGTCAGAGTCCATTAAGAATTCGAAAATTTGTTTCAAGACACTTCAGGTAAATGAATAATCCTTCAAAAAAGTTTGATTTGAGAGCACATACCTCCTCCAAAGTGTTAGCCACCGTAAATCACCGTAGGCCTCGATGCTGCTCTGATGGTCCTGCAGCGCACTCACTCTCCTCAGCTTATTTGCATCGAGCAACAGGGTGATTTATTCATGCGTAGTAATGATTATGCCTACTGCTTAAATGGTGACAGCCCTCCATTCCGAAACACCACCGTTCCAATACCCCCCACTCCGAAATTGATTTTCAAGTCCATATTGAGTTTCCTGCATCAAACACTGCCGCCCACTCTCCAGCCACACTCGCACAATTCTGAAATTCGTTGTACTACAAAAGCTTGAAATGAACATTCAACTCATTGTTTCTTATTGAAAATATGTCACTGTCTTCATTTATTATGTATAATTTCGCTAGCAGCAAACACATTTAAAAGGAGACGCTTGTCAAGTCTTTTTACGCGCGCTGTCCGTGGTGCTGAAATCCCCGCTGAAGCTGCCGCTCCTGCTGACAGCAGACCGGGGGAGAAAAAAAAATACATTTCTTTGCTCTGTGCTTTCAGAAAATAACCAGGGTTAGGGTAAGAAAGAACAACGGTCTGTACAGCAGTCCCACTGTGTTTGCCAGGGCATATAAGGCTGTGTGATTATGCACAAAGATTGGTTTAACGCATTGGAGCAATTTCCTATAATTTCGGACATTTAATGTGAGGGGTTCGGAACGGCGGGGTTTCGGAATGGAGGGGTTGTCCCCAATATTCGGAATAGCTGGGCCTTTAGAAAAAATGGGAAACCCCGCCATTACGAAGAATGGAGGCCTATTTTTGGAAAGGCAGGGTTTCGGAAAGGCGGGGTGTAACCTGATTAAACGCAGGCGTCATTTTAAATTTTTTGTTAACAGAAACTAGGCTGATGTTTGTATCAAAATAGGCTATATATCATGAATTACTAGAAAACAAATACATTCTATGTCAAATCAAGATGTTCAGCTGCAATGAGCACCCCCATATAGTCAGAATGGTACGGCCTTGTTTGCAACGATATACACGTGTATACATATATAAATATATATATATATATGTGTGTGTGTATATATGTGTATATATGTGTATATATGTGTATATATGTATATATATGTATATATATATATGTATATATATGTATGTATATATATGTATGTATATATGTATGTATATATATATGTGTATATATATGTGTGTGTATATATATATATATGTATATATATATATATGTGTGTATATGTGTGTGTGTGTGTGTGTGTATATATATATATACAGTATAGGCCAAAAGTTTGGACACACCTTCTCATTCAATGCGTTTTCTTTATTTTCATGACTATTTACATTGTAGATTCTCACTGAAGGCATCAAAACTATGAATGAACACATGTGGAGTTATGTACTTAACAAAAAAAGGTAAAATTACTGAAAACATGTTTTATATTCTAGTTTCTTCAAAATAGCTACCCTTTGCTCTGATTACTGCTTTGCACACTCTTGGCATTCTCTGGATGAGCTTCAAGAGGTAATCACCTGAAATGGTTTCCACTTCACAGGTGTGCCTTATCAGGATTAATTAGTGGAATTTCTTGCTTTATCAATGGGGTTGGGACCATCAGTTGTGTTGTGCAGAAGTCAGGTTAATACACAGCCGACAGCCCTATTGGACAACTGTTAAAATTCATATTATGGCAAGAACCAATCAGCTAACTTAAGAAAAACGAGTGGCCATCATTACTTTAAGAAATGAAGGTCAGTCAGTCCGGAAAATTGCAAAAACTTTAAATGTGTCCCCAAGTGGAGTCGCAAAAACCATCAAGCACTACAACGAAACTGGCACACATGAGGACCGACCCAGGAAAGGAAGACCAAGAGTCACCTCTGCTTCTGAGGATAAGTTCATCCGAGTCACCGGCCTCAGAAATCGCAAGTTAACAGCAGCTCAGATCAGAGACCAGATGAATGCCACACAGAGTTCTAGCAGCAGACCCATCTCTAGAACAACTGTTAAGAGGAGACTGCGCGAATCAGGCCTTCATGGTCAAATAGCTGCTAGGAAACCACTGCTAAGGAGAGGCAACAAGCAGAAGAGATTTGTTTGGGCCAAGAAACACAAGGAATGGACATTAGACCAGTGGAAATCTGTGCTTTGGTCTGATGAGTCCAAATTTGAGATCTTTGGTTCCAACCGCCGTGTCTTTATGAGACGCAGAAAAGGTGAACGGATGGATTCCACATGCCTGGTTCCCACTGTGAAGCATGGAGGAGGTGTGATGGTGTGGGGGTGTTTTGCTGGTGACACTGTTGGGGATTTATTCAAAATTGAAGGCACACTGAACCAGCATGGCTACCACAGCATCCTGCAGCGACATGCCATCCCATCCGGTTTGCGTTTAGTTGGACAATCATTTATTTTTCAACAGGACAATGACCCCAAACACAGCTCCAGGCTGTGTAAGGGCAATTTGACCAAGAAGGAGAGTGATGGAGTGGCAAGGGCAAAGGGGCCAACAAGTGCTAAACACCTCTGGGAACTCCCTCAAGACTGTTGGAAAACCATTTCAGGTGACTACCTCTTGAAGGTCATCGAGAGAATGCCAAGAGTGTGCAAAGCAGTAATCAGAGCAAAGGGTGGCTATTTTGAAGAAACTAGAATATAAAACATGTTTTCAGTTATTTCACCTTTTTTTGTTAAGTACATAACTCCACATGTGTTCATTCATAGTTTTGATGCCTTCAGTGAGAATCTACAATGTAAATAGTCATGAAAATAAAGAAAACGCATTGAATGAGAAGGTGTGTCCAAACTTTTGGCCTGTACTGTATATGTATATTATATAAATCCGATCCCTCATTGGGTCATAACGTCCGAGTTCCGATCGAGTCTGCAGTCATGTGATCGGCCCCGATTTCCGATCACGTGATTGGATCGGGACATCCCAAATTCTTAGATCTGCGCAAAGCATTCAATACAGTCAAACGGCAGGCAATGTGTGTGTGATACACAGTCCAACTATATGAAGTGCACTATGGGCGTTCCACAAGGATCAGTTTTAGGTCCTTTATTATTTAGTCTTTATATTAACGATCTCGCTGAAGAGTGTGCTGATGTAGACCTACAGATGTACGCAGATGACACTGTTGTATATGTACATGCTAAAACAGCTGACTTAGCAGCTATCCAGATAACAACTGCACTGGAAAGGATCACTCTTTGGCTTGATCAGTCATGTCTGAATTTAAATGTAGATAAGACAAAATGTGTGTTTTTCTCTAAAACCATGGTACAACCGTACAATGTTGGTATTCTAATTAAAGGCAAACAAACTGACACAAACACTGAGTTACTGATTTTAAATATCTTGGCGTGATTCTGGACTCAAATTTGAACTTTAAGAAACATGTTAAAAAAATGGTTAAATCCATAAAATACAACCTAGCAAATTTCAGACATATTAGAAACTGTCTTTCTCTGGATGGAGCCAAGACATTTATGCATGCCATGATTTTGTCTCATATGTCTTATTGTATCACCTGCTGAGGACAGGCTGGTGATTCTACTCTAAGACCTCTTGAGTCTTTATATAAACAAACTTTAAAAACTCTGGACAAAAAGCCAATGCGTCACCATCACTGCAGGATACTGGAGAAATATAAGTTATTGAGCTTTGAGAATTTCAGGTTATTTTCCAATTTGTGTGTGGTTTATAAAATTGTAAATGGTTTGGCCCCTCCTCCAATATGTGACTTTGTGCATACTCGCCCATTAAATTCTATCAGATCCTCCAGAATATCCTCCATATGAGATTGTACCATTGCTGCTCTCTAAATGGGCAATTAGCTTTTTCTGGAAAAGCCACAGATCAGTGGAACACCCTGCCTGAAGTTGTGAGGAGCTGCAGCTCTGTTAGCTCTTTCAAAACCAACCTAAAAAATCTGTTAAAAGCTGCCCAGCTCTGTAATCACTGACTTGGTCTTCAGAACTTGTTTTTTGGACTTTGTGTGTGTGTGTGTGTGTGTGTGTGTGTGTGTGTGTGTGTGTGTGTGTGTGTGTAGCTTGTTATTTTCTGTCTATCCTTGTATACTGTTTTTATCTGTTTGCTCTTGTACTGTATTTTTTACTGTGATCTGCCAAGGGACTACAGATACGAAGTAGCTTGTAGCTATAATCTGGTACAGTGCATCAAATGGTGACATTTATGTTTGAGCTGTACATTGTTCCTTTTAAATAAAAAATAAAATAAAATTAAATTAAATTATACAATATAGCTGAAGAGAAAGCAGCCTCAAAAACTTTTAGTCTGACACAAAACAGGCCATCATAGTTGGTGGATAAGAGAACAGTTGTTTAAGTGCTTCACCGTCTCTTTGATATGTAGGGAAAGTGAGGTTCCGGCATTAGTAGTGAAGATAGCCCCAAGATATCTATAACTGTCACAATGCCTCACTATTAAAGAAACAAGCTGAATAGGTTGCCTGTCTTCCTCAGATCCTAAAATAGCCATAAACTTTGTTTTACTTTCATTAACAAGCATGCTATATTCATCACAGTATTCCTCCAAATATTTCAGTTTCTCAACAAGCCTTTTTCTTGATGTTGCCAGGAGAACTGTCATCCATCAGCATTAAAAGATGGAGTCATTTCAGAAAAACATCATCTCCACATTGTTGTTTAAACTTTCAAATAAGCATGTCAACAAACATCACAAACAGGAAGCAGGATGTGGGGGATCCTTGCCTCACCCCGAAGGACGCTGTTGTTGTGGTGGAGCCTGGGGTACTTGGTGACATCAAAGTCAAAAACATTGTAACTCCACACCCCAAACTTTAAGATTTTAACAGTTTCCCACTTGGGACCCTTTCATATGCTTTGGAGAATTCTATAAAAGCAGTGGACAGCTGAACCTTTTTTTGACACAATATTCCATTATAAGCCTAAGTGTTACAATATGTTCAATCTAGCTTCTTTTGGGTTGGGCCCCCTCCTGCTCCTGGCATGCCTTATACCATGCCATCAACCTCTTGTTCATCACATAGTCATATAACTTTGCTGCACTGTTGATCACACTTAATCTCCCGGTAATTAGGGATGTCCCGATCCGATATTTGGATCAGTATTGGCCGTCGATATTAGCAAAAAACGTGCATCGGCATTGGATCGGACTGCATGGAAAAATACAGATCCAAGAACTCCGATCCAGTTTTTCATGGAATCTGATCCGGCCAGCCCAGCACTCCGCGATTCAAGCAGTCCATCCCAGTGATCCGCTCCAGCACTTACTATCAATCCACCTGGCCAGCATGCAGACACACAGGAAACAGCAGCACCAGGCTGGCACTGACACTCCGGATGTTGAGTGCGAGTCATGCTTGTGTTGCTTGCGCATGCGCTGGCGTCTACTGCTGCTACACAACAGAGCTCCGTAAGCCTGTTTTAATCCAGTTTTAAAACGTTTTAAATCACTCTAAACATTATGCCTCTGGCTAATGTTTGATTTTAACGTTTTATTTTTTACTGGGTGAAAGTTTTTTAGTCATCAGACGTTTGGATCTTAACTTTTTAAAGAAAGGCCTGGTGAGCCGCCATGGCGACACCGGACACTTCCGACTCACCTGGTAAATTGGAAGAAATGCTGAACAAAGCGTACAATAAGATCGCTAACCTTCTCGAGGACATCGAGCGGATGTCGAATGAGCTCCAGAGGAAGGATTCCCTGCTGATCACCCTCAGGTCCCGTTTCCCGACGTTGACCAACTGGCTGGAGACCTCACGGACCGGTGAGTCCGCTCCGCAGAACACCACCTCCGCGCTCGGGCTAACAGTTCTCTGGGACCCGTCCTCCTCCTGTCAGCGGCCCGCCTGCTCCACTCCAAACAGGGGGACCCCCTGGACCGAAGTGGTCGTCCGTGGGCGGAAGAGGGCTCCGAGCGGGGCTCACAGCGGGGCTCCTTCTCCCCCGATCCCGCTCTCCAACAAGTACGCGGCTCTATCCGTGAGCGAGAAGCCGGCGAACCGGGACCCACACCAAGAGACTGCACCTGTTCCTGCGGCCACAGACACCATGCCCCCGCTGACGGACACCACAGCCTTCCCTCCACTCACTGGTAGCTGCCCTCCAGCAGGTGGGTGTCCAACAGGGGGCCGTCCGCCACCGCCGACCCGCTCTTCATCCCAGCGCAAGCGGCTCGTGAGGGACGCGGTGCGCTGGCACTCCTCTCGTTCTCCCCGCCTGGCGAGGCATCACACCCGGAGTCCTGGTGAGGGTGGCGGGGTGGCTGAGCTGGCTTGCTCCCCCGAAGACCGAGCGGACGCTCCCACAACCCTGGTCATCGGGGACTCCATCGTGAGGCACGTCCGCATGAGGGAGGCGTTAACCCTGTCGTTCCCCGGAGCCACCGTTACTGATATCACCGAGAAAATACCGGACATCCTGAGCTCCCATCCGCAGGCGAAAAGGATTATTATCCACGCAGGTACCAACGACATCGCCAGGCAACAGTCCGAACTTTTAAAGCAGGATTTTAGACACCTTTTTAACTCCATCTCACAGTCCCAGGTGACTGTTTTTATCTCCGGCCCCACCCCCACCTGCGGCAGAGGGATTGGCACCTTCAGCCGGAGGTTGAGCCTCAATACATGGCTTTCCTCCGCCTGCAGCTCCCACCACGTCGGCTTCATCAACAACTTTGATGTTTTCTGGGAGAGACGACACCTCTTTTGGCCAGACGGGCTCCATCTCAATAGGGCAGGTGCCCACATGCTCTCAGCCAACCTGGCATATGGTGCTCAGCACGCAATTTTCCCCAAACCCGCACCAGCTGCTCTGTCCCACACCAATTGATGTCCCCCAGGTCCATGCTCCTATCCACTCAGTTCCACCTCTGACCACCATGCTCACAGTACCGGACTTGGACCTCATATTCACACCAACACCTCATCCATTCAGGTAATCATTACACAACATCAACACATCAGACACCGCCATACTCACTCTGTGAACCTCCATAACCTTCGACCACTCACAAAACACCCACAACCCACCTCCGTGATCAACAAGCCACCTGTCACCATCAATGTGGCACTTTTTAATGTTCGCTCTCTTTTAAATAGAACTTTTTTAATGAATGACGTGATTTTAGATAATAAGTTAGACTGTCTTCTTTTAACTGAGACATGGCTTGGCACTGACGCACCTGTTGCACTCACCGAGGCCTGCCCACCAAATTTTAATTTTTTGTTTTCTACTAGAGAGGGTAGAAGAGGAGGCGGGACGGCATCCATTACAAATGACACACTGACCTCAAATGGAGTGTCTTTTAACAGTTACAAGTCATTTGAGCACCATGCCTTTACTTTTAGCAGCCCTCCGATTCTTTGCATCACTGTTTACAGACCACCCCATCACTCTAGTTCTTTTATCAGCGAATTCTCTGAACTTTTATCAATCATTCACACCTCTTATAGCAGGATTTTAATAACTGGTGATTTTAATCTACACGTTGATGATACCTCGGATCCAATATCCAGAGAGTTTTTAAACCTTTTAAATTGTCTTGATTTTAAGCAGCATGTCACACAGCCAACTCACAACAGAGGACACACCCTGGACCTGGTCATAACCCATGGCCTGTCCATCGGTGTGTCCTCTGTTGTCGATCTGGCTGTGTCCGACCACTACTGTGTATTTTTTAACATCACCAGTTTTAACCAGGAGGAGGCCCCGGTGAGAACAGTGAGGAGGCGCTATCTTACTTCTGAAGTGGCTGCAAATTTTATTGAGATTTTACAGAGCACTCCTGCTGAAATTTTACCTGCACCTTGTGATTTTATCGTTGATAATTTTAACAGTAAACTGAAGTCAGCTCTCGACTCAGTAGCTCCACCTGTAACGAAAACAATAAAAAGAAAACCTACACCCCCGTGGAGAAAAAACAATGAAATTAATAAACTGAAAAGAAAATGCAGGAGTGCTGAGAGAAGATGGAGAAAGAGTAAACTGACCGTTCATTATGAGATTTTACGTCAACAACTCAAAACCTACAATAACGCAGTCAAAAAGGCCAGAATTTCCCATTTCTCACAACTCATCACCAACCATAAAAACAACCCCCGGTTCCTCTTCTCCACTTTTAATATTTCAACAGGCACTGATTTTAATAAAGTTCTTAAGACACCAACAGATGATCTTTGTGAAGACTTTGCAGACCACTTCAGAACTAAAATCAAGGACATCAGATCCAGTCTGTTATCCAAGAAAGTTCCGTCTGTTACCACACCTGGACTGTTGTCCTTGCCTGAGGAAACACTGGAGAGTTTTGCCCTGGTTGATGCAAGGACACTTGGTCGAGTTTTCTCCCAAGTAAACCCAACAACCTGCCTTTTAGATCCAATTCCCACATCACTTTTAAAGACGTTTTATGGTTTCTTTGAGGAGCAGTTTTTAAACATCATGAATTGCTCTCTTCAGACGGGTGTCTTCCCCACCGCCTTTAAAACAGCGGTGGTGAAGCCCCTTCTGAAGAAGAGCAACTTAGACCCCAACATTCTTAATAATTACCGGCCTGTATCCAACCTACCGTTTTTAAGTAAAATTTTAGAAAAACTGGTTTTTAACCAAGTTAATGACTTTTTAAACAGAAATACCATTTTAGAGAGGCATCAGTCTGGTTTTAGGAGGAACCACAGTACCGAGACAGCCCTTCTAAAGATTTTAAACGACATCAGGTGGAATTTAGATAACAAAAAGCTCACAGTGTTGGTTCTACTGGATCTAAGCGCCGCTTTTGATACGGTAGACCATCACATTTTATTAAAAAGACTCAGACACCTGGTTGGCCTCTCTGGTACTGTCCTTAACTGGTTCTGTTCTTATCTCACAGACCGATGCTTTATGTAAGTATGGATACATGTTCCTCACGAACTCATGAAATTGGATGTGGGGTTCCCCAAGGCTCAATTTTAGGTCCACTTCTCTAATCTTTACATGCTTCCTCTTGGGGACGTCATCAGGAGACACGGCATCAGCTTCCACAGTTATGCCGATGATACACAGCTATACATCGCTGTGTCTCCTGATGACACAGGGCCAATTGATGCCCTTTTTAACTGCATTGTAGACATCAAGTCATGGATGGCAGTGAATTTCCTACAGCTCAACCAGGACAAAACTGAGGTTTTAGTTATAGGTCCTGAAGGCCAGAGAGAGAAACTTTTACCAAAACTACAGGATCTTAAACCAACCCAATCAGTAAAAAATTTGGGCATGACCTTTGACTCTGAGCTGAATTTTATCCCACATATCAAAAATATAACGAAAATAGGTTTTTATCACCTTAAGAACATAGCCAGAGTCCGCCCGTTTGTCTCTCAGGCCAGTACGGAGGTGCTAATGCATGCTTTTATCTCCTGTCGCTTAGATTACTGTAATGCTCTGCTCTCTGGTCTTCCCAAAAAGAGTATTTTAAATCTTCAATTATTACAAAACTCAGCCGCACGCGTGTTGACGAGGACCAGAGTGCGGGAGCACATTACACCGGTTTTAGAGTCGCTGCATTGGCTCCCCGTCCGCTTCAGGATCGATTTTAAGATTCTCTTACTGGTTTTTAAATGTCTTAACGGCCTTGCGCCCTCTTATTTATCTGATCTGCTTTTACCATATCAACCCTCGCGGACCCTGAGGTCCTCCGGCACTGGCCTTTTAACCATACCAAAACCCAGAACAAAAACCCATGGTGAGGCAGCATTTAGCCACTATGGCCCCCAACTGTGGAACAGCCTGCCGGAGAGCCTCAGGACTGCAGAGACTGTTGATATTTTTAAAAGAAGATTAAAGACACACCTTTTTAATCAGGCTTTTAACTAATATTTTAAACTCTTCTTATGTTCTTATCTGGTTCTGTCATATTTTATGTTGCTGCTTTTATCTTGCTTTTTAAGATGATATTAATCTTAATAATTTTCTGTTTTTATTTATCATTGGTACTTTATTTATTCTATTTTATTTATAATTTTACGTATTTTATTTTTGGTACTGTATTTATTTTATTTTGTTTATGCTTTTAGTCTTTAGCTTTTAACTCCAGTGTTTCCTCAGGGGGGTCCTCCACGCTGGGAGCTGTGTCGGGTTTGCTAGTGGGGGTGCTGTCCTTGGGTCCCTTCGGCCCAGCCGGCTGGTGGTTCCTCCCTTCGATGTGGGGGTCCACCTGTCTGTCGGAGTCCGGGGGCCTGGGTGCTGGTCCCCCCGATGGCACGGCCTGCTGCTCCTCCCAGTGTGGACGACCCCAAAGGTGGCGTTCCCTTGATCCTCAGTGCCATGTCATGTCTCCCTATTGTGTGTGAGATTGTGTGTGTGTGTGTGTGTGTGTGTGTGTGTGTGTGTGTGTGTGTGTGTGTGTGTAGTATGGAGGGTGGGAGGGAGGGGCTTTCTTTGTAACTGTTTTTCTTTCTTGTGTTAATTGTTTTTAATTCTGCAAAGCACTTTGTGTTGCATGTCCATGCAGGAAAAGCGCTCTACAAATAAAGTTGATTGATTGATTGACTACAAAAATAACTGAAAAGGAAAGGCTGCATTGTTTGTTAAATGTCAACAATGTTTTGTGGTGTTAATCTATTTTTTATTTATTAGAGGGCCAAAGCACAAGTGTGTGGAGTCTTGCTGCTATTTTAATTTCAATGTTAGACATTTTAAAGATTTTTTGTGTTGATTTATTTTCTGTTTATTAAGGGGCCAAAGCAGCCAAAGCAAACCAGCTATATTTTTTATTTAATGTTAATGTTCAAGTTTAAAGTTTTTTTTATTTAACCCTGCTTGTAGTACATATTACTATCTTCAAGCTGCTCTTTCACCTTGTTTCCACACTGAGTGTTCATGTCACTAACCACGGCATAGTCCATGGTGGTGTCCTGAGTTCTAGTCTGAATTTCTGAAAAGCTTACATTACAGAAAAAAAGGTAAATCAGTGGTATATAGGCTCCACCAAACATAACACTGGGAACACTCTGCAGTTGAAACCAAATTTGCCCTTGAGCTGACGTAACTGTTACAGTATACATATCATGTTTGAACAGTGCAACTGCACCTCCCTGACTATTTTGGTTTTTGGCTACCATAGGTATAAATCCAGGGGTGTGGGTCACATGAGCTCTTATAATTTATGTCATGGTCCCTTAGCCACCATATCACATTTACGTTTTCCAGCTTAATACTCAACCCATTGACATTCCAGAACCCGAGTCTTGTATGTTTGGACCCAATTGCTGAAAAGATGACACAAACTTACAGACCATCTCCCCATCTCTAGTTACAGTGCGTTTTGGGTAGTCCACTCTGATTGTACACTGAACATTAGCAGGAGCTACCCTCTCAGCTTTCACAAAATCTCGCCTCCATGTAGTGTAGATCTTTCATCACCTAACTTTTCTGCGGTCTTCCTTAGAGTCTTTAAACTTCCTGGCATTATCCAGCACAGTCTTTGCCTCTGTTATGGTATTAGTTATCACCAACAAAGGCTGAGGTGGTGAATTTTCATCCCTTGGTTTCCCAAGCCTCATAATTTTTGTAGGAACGACACCAGGACACCGTATCTCCATTAATATTTCTTCAACATCAGCTGCATACTTTTCCCAGCATTTCTCTCCTTTTTTCTCCACCAACTCTATGAAGATAAGGTTTCTCTCGCTGTCTTTGTTTTCCAGATTTTCAAGTGCATGTTGCTGGTGGGCTACAGCTGTCTTCACCATGCTATACTACTCTGTCACAGTTGCCGTTTGGGGTCTTATACTTTTACTTTCTGCACTTGCTTCAGAAAGTTGATGCTTGAAGATCTCATTTTGAGCCCTGAGATTTTGAACGTCCTTGTCAAGAAACTCTTGTATATCCTGTACGGCCTGCTTCAACATTGTGTCACATTCCTCTTCTCTGTCTTGGTGGACATTCAGCAAATCCAAAGCCTTTCCCAACTCAGACCGTAGTCTGTCTTTTGTCCTTACATGGGGAACATCAGCACTTGTCAGACCTTCTCTTGTTGACATGTCGGTTGTTCAATTTAAAAAAAAAAAAGTGTGCTTATCTTCACTGGGTGGCACACTTTACTGCAGATATTTGTTGGAGTGGAGAGCTGAATTCATAATTTTCATCGCGATGCTGTTTCAAGATTGTATTATCACCCAGCCCTAGTTCCAGCGTGAACACTGCCAGGACACCAATCAGTCTAAAGCATCATACCATAAAAAAACAAGCCTAAGCATTTCAAGATGGAAAAAATATTAGAATGTAAACTTAAGAGGTGTGTTGCACAGTGGCACATAATATTCTTCTGCTCTTTCATCAGATAATAGTTATGACAAGAACAAGGCAAGCGGGCGCTTAAACAATGGCATACCCATGGTGCCTCGGAGGAGGAATCCGTCAGAACTGGACAGTTTTCGATGCTCTCTGCCTGTGCATGAACTCCAGGAGGAGATCATCCAGCTCATCAGGGAAAACAGGGTGGTGCTGGTAGAGGGAGAGACCGGTTCTGGAAAAACTACACAGGTGGGTTTGTCCGATAGAGAGATGGTCCAACGCTGATATATTATATAATAATTATATGTAATATTAACTACTAAACTCACTGAGATATAATGTTGTACAAATATTTATGGTCCCCAGGGCCCAGTATTTCAAAGTGATCTGATTGGATTATCCTGGCCAGATTGGATTAAATCCTGATCTGATCTGAAAACTGGGTATTTCAACACAGATCAAGAGAATCCTGATCCCTTTAATCCAGATAAAGGCTGCATTTGGGTATTTCAAAAGTTAAGGCAGAGATCTGGATCAATTTGATACCAAATTTCAGGTGGATCCCATCTCAGAGGTGGATTTGACAAAGCCTCAGCTCCACTTCTCCTAGATATTGTTACTCAAGATGTTTCTGCTCACCCGCAGCGATTAAACCACAGAAGAAGAAGGAGCCGTGTTTACAGTGTACAGTATGCAATGGGCATTGCTGAACACATAACACCTAACAGTTTTACAAGAGATGTATCTATGAGGACTTGGTTGTACTTGTTCTTGATGTCATGGCGGATAACGAAGGAGCATCATGTAAAATTATCTGACTGTGACCATGAACACAAATATACAGCAGGCAGTTGTCCTCAGTCCTCAAGAAATTCAGAGCTACACCAGAACATTTATGAACAGGTCTTAC
>CM069312.1:34040000-34125000 GCA_035609425.1 Epinephelus awoara
ATCCTGATAAGGCACACCTGTGAAGTGGAAACCATTTCAGGTGATTACCTCTTGAAGCTCATCCAGAGAATGCCAAGAGTGTGCAAAGCAGTAATCAGAGCAAAGGGTGGCTATTTTGAAGAAACTAGAATATAAAACATGTTTTCAGTAATTTTACCTTTTTTTGTTAAGTACATAACTCCACATGTGTTCATTCATAGTTTTGATGCCTTCAGTGAGAATCTACAATGTAAATAGTCATGAAAATAAAGAAAACGCATTGAATGAGAAGGTGTGTCCAAACTTTTGGCCTATACTGTGTATATATATATATATATATATATATTATATGTGTGTGTGTGTGTGTGTGTGTGTGTGTGTTAGGGCTGCCACGATTAGTCGACTAATCGATGACTAATTGACTATTAAAATAATTGGTGACTATTTTAGTAGTTGACTAATTGGTTTGAGTCATTTTTCATAAAAAAGTACTATAAAAGTACCCCAAAATACTCTTACTGCGGCTTCTTACGTTCAGATATTGGCAGCTTTACGCATTCTCCCGTGACAGTGAACTAAAACCCTTTGGCGTGAGTATGAAACAAGACATTAGATGAAGTAATTTTTGGCGGTTTGGGCGAGACAGACCGACATTTTTCAACATTTTAACACATTTTTCTATGAAATGATTAGTCGGCTAATCGAAGAAATAATCGACAGATTAGTCGACAATGAAAATAATAGTTAGTGGCAGCCTTAGTGTGTGTGTATATGTGTATATAGGTACATATATGGGGCATTTTACCGAATGTGTGCAAAGTTAGGCTGGAAATAATTTGAAATTTTGTATGTTTTATTTCCAAAACTTAGTCCCTACATATATTGTACCATATGTAAAGGTTACATCTCTAGTAAAATGACTGTAAATGTTTACATTGTATTTTCAGACTGTTTTGGAATGTTTTTCCTCTCCCAAAATTTGTCACTACCGAAACATATAGTATTATATTATACAAAAAGATATATATCAACCTATTATGCTTGTGCCTTCCAAAAATCTTTACTGAAGGGTTTTGCAATTAAATCTATAAAAATTAATATTTTAACAAATTTTAAAGTTTGAATTATAGAATTGTTCAAAATTTAAATGCAATCTTTCTTTGTAAAATGCATGACGTTGATCAGATTGATTTCAGAGTAATAATAATGCCCTTTATAAATGATGAAACAGAACATAAATGTAACCGATTAGTATCAGAATACTTGATAACTCAATCTACTTTATTTTTTACAAAACACCCTGTGTTTCGGTAGTGACTGCCCTGTTTTGGTCGTGACCATTATTCTGTTTTTAAGGTTGCATCATATTCCCTAGTAGAGTAGAGCAGAGAGCAGAGCAGAGTAGCGTGGAGCAGAACAGAACAGAGCAGAGTAGAGCAGAACAAAGCAAAATAGAGCAAAACAGAGCAGAACAGAGTAGAGTGGAGTAGAGCAGAGCAGAGCAAAGTAGAACAGAGTAGAGCAGAGTAGAACAGAGCCAAGTAGAGCAGAATAGAGTGAGGCAAAGTAGAGTAGAGCGGAATCGAGCAGAGTAGAGTAGAACGGAGCAGAGTAGAGTAGACCAGAGTAAAGCAGGGTGTAGAGTATAGTATAGTAGAGTAGAGCATAATAGAGTAGAGCAGAGCACAGTAGAACAGAGTAGAGCAAAGTAGAGCAGAGTAGAACAGAGTCAAGTAGAGCAGAATCGAGCAGAGTAAAGCAGGGTATGGAGTATAGTAGAGTAGAGCATTATAGAGTAGAGTAGAGTAGTGTGGAGTATAGCAGAGCAGAGCAGACTAGAGTAGAGCGGAGCAGAGTGGAGAAGAGTATTGTGGAGAAGAACAGTATTGAGTAGAAGTAGTAGGAGAAGAGTATAGTGGAGAAGCGTATAGTAGAGTGTTGAGTAGAGCAGAGTAGAGAGCAGAATATAGAGTAGAGTAGAGAGCAGAGTATAGAGTAGAGTAGAGAGCAGAGTATAGAGCAGAGCAGAGCAGAACAAGGTTGAGCAGAGTAGAACAGAGCAGAGTAGAGAAGTACAGAGCAGAGTAGAGTAGAGTAGAGTAGAGCAAAACCAGAGTGGAGAAGAGCAGAATACAGAGGAGAGCAGAGTATAGGGTGGAGCATAGAGCATAGTAGAGCAGAGCGGAGTATAGAGTAGAGCAGAGTATAGTAGAACAGAGCAGAGTATAGTAGAGCAGAATAGAGCAGAGCAGAGCAGAGTAGAGTAGAGCGTAGCAGAATGGTGTAGAGCAGAGTATAGTAGAGTAGAGCAGAGCAGAACAAAGTGGAGCAGAGTAGAGTAGTACAGTGTAGAGTATGGCAGAGTAGAGCAGAGCAGAGTATAGTAGAGCAGAGCAGAGTATAGTAGAGTAGAGCAGAGTATAGTAGAGTAGAGCAGAGCAGAGTGGAGAAGAGTATTGTGGAGAAGAACAGTATTGAGTAGAAGTAGTAGGAGAAGAGTATAGTGGAGAAGCGTATAGTATAGTAGAGTGTTGAGTAGAGCAGAGTAGAGAGCAGAATATAGAGTAGAGTAGAGCAGAGCAGAGCAGAGCAGAACAAGGTTGAGCAGAGTAGAGAAGTACAGAGTAGAGTAGAGCAGACCAGAGTGGAGAAGAGCAGAATATAGAGTAGAGCAGAGTATAGGGTGGAGAAGAGTATAGTATATATATATATATATATATATATATATATATACAGTACAGTACAGGCCAAAAGTTTGGACACACCTTCTCATTCAGTGTGTTTTCTTTATTTTCATGACTATTTACATTGTAGATTCTCACTGAAGGCATCAAAACTATGAATGAACACATGTGGAGTTATGTACTTAACAAAAAAAGGTGAAATAACTGAAAACATGTTTTATATTCTAGTTTCTTCAAAATAGCCACCCTTTGCTCTGATTACTGCTTTGCACACTCTTGGCATTCTCTCGATGAGCTTCAAGAGGTAGTCACCTGAAATGGTTTCCACTTCACAGGTGTGCCTTATCAGGGTTAATTAGTGGAATTTCTTGCTTTATCAATGGGGTTGGGACCATCAGTTGTGTTGTGCAGAAGTCAGGTTAATACACAGCCGACAGCCCTATTGGACAACTGTTAAAATTCATATTATGGCAAGAACCAATCAGCTAACTAAAGAAAAACGAGTGGCCATCATTACTTTAAGGAATGAAGGTCAGTCAGTCCGGAAAATTGCTAAAACTTTAAATGTGTCCCCAAGTGGAGTCGCAAAAACCATCAAGCGCTACAACGAAACTGGCACACATGAGGACCGACCCAGGAAAGGAAGACCAAGAGTCACCTCTGCTTCTGAGGATAAGTTCATCCGAGTCACCGGCCTCAGAAATCGCAAGTTAACAGCAGCTCAGATCAGAGACCAGATGAATGCCACACAGAGTTCTAGCAGCAGACCCATCTCTAGAACAACTGTTAAGAGGAGACTGCGCGAATCAGGCCTTCATGGTCAAATAGCTGCTAGGAAACCACTGCTAAGGAGAGGCAACAAGCAGAAGAGATTTGTTTGGGCCAAGAAACACAAGGAATGGACATTAGACCAGTGGAAATCTGTGCTTTGGTCTGATGAGTCCAAATTTGAGATCTTTGGTTCCAACTGCCGTGTCTTTGTGAGACGCAGAAAAGGTGAACGGATGGATTCCACATGCCTGGTTCCCACTGTGAAGCATAGAGGAGGGGGAGGTGTGATGGTGTGGGGGTGTTTTGCTGGTGACACTGTTGCTGATTTATTCAAAATTGAAGGCACACTGAACCAGCATGGCTACCACAGCATCCTGCAGCGACATGCCATCCCATCCGGTTTGGGTTTAGTTGGACGATCATTTATTTTTCAACAGGACAATGACCCCAAACACACCTCCAGGCTGTGTAAGGGCTATTTGACCAAGAAGGAGAGTGATGGAGTGCTGCGGCAGATGACCTGGCCTCCACAGTCACCGGACCTGAACCCAATCGAGATGGTTTGGGGTGAGCTGGACCGCAGAGTGAAGGCAAAGGGGCCAACAAGTGCTAAACACCTCTGGGAACTCCTTCAAGACTGTTGGAAAACCATTTCAGGTGACTACCTCTTGAAGCTCATTGAGAGAATGCCAAGAGTGTGCAAAGCAGTAATCAGAGCAAAGGGTGGCTATTTTGAAGAAACTAGAATATAAGACATGTTTTCAGTTATTTCACCTTTTTTTGTTAAGTACATAACTCCACATGTGTTCATTCATAGTTTTGATGCCTTCAGTGAGAATCTACAATGTAAATAGTCATGAAAATAAAGAAAACACATTGAATGGGAAGGTGTGTCCAAACTTTTGGCCTGTACTATGTATATGTGTATATATATATATATATATACAGTCATGGAAAAAATTATTAGACCACCCTTGTTGTCTTCAATTTCTTGTTCATTCTAATATCTGGTACCACTAAACGTATAATACAATGAACACAACAAAAAATGCAGCTGGTCACATAATACTTTATGGCCCATTTGACATTCTTAAGCTTAATTGATTCCCAGGGTATATAAGAGGCCATTTCATGTCATAAGCAGCACTGCACATGCAAAGGCCTAGAGTGGTTTCCTGCTTACATTCAAGCCGTAGCACAACTCAGAAGTTGTCAGCTCTCACATAATGCCTAAAACAAAAGAATTATGTGAAGCCACAAAGGCAGCCATCTTGGCACTGCTGGAAATTGGCATGAGTGAGAGACAGGTAGCGAAAAAACTGAAGATCTCCAAGACAGCCGTTCATTACAACAAAAAAAAAACAAGCTGAACATGGCACTACCAAATTGCTACCTGGCCGTGGCAGGAAACGTCTTTCTACCCCACGAGATGACCGTGCACTCATCCGTTCCTGTGTCAGGAATCGTCGTCAGACCTCCAGGGACCTTAAAAATGAGTGGGCACTGTCGAGAAATGTGACTTTTTCGGCAAGGACAGTTCGAAACCGATTTGTTGAAGCTGGTTTGAAGTCACACAGAGCACGCAAGAAGCCCTTCATCAATGAAAGGCAGAGGAAGGCCCGGTTACTCTTTGCTCGAGACCACAAGGATTGGACTGTTGATGATTGGGCTAAGGTTCTCTTCAGTGATGAATCCAATTTTGAATTGATGCCCACTCCAGCCAACTTACTGGTTAGGAGGAAGCCTGGAGAAGCTTACAACCCAGACTGTCTTGCTCCTACAGTAAAACATGGGGGTGGATCAGTCATGATCTGGGGTTGTTTCAGTCTGAGTGGAACAGGGCAAATGCAATTGTGTGAAGGCCGAATGAACCAGGTCATGTACAGGACTACCCTTGAAAACAGTCTTCTTTCATCAGCTGGAAAACTCTTTCCTGCCTCGAATGACTGGATTTTCCAACAAGACAATGCCCCTTGCCACACGGCAAGGTCAGTTAAAGCCTGGATGGAGAACCACAACATTTGCACCATGCCTTGGCCTGCTCAATCACCAGATCTTAATCCAATTGAAAACCTGTGGAAAATCATCAAACTCAAAATGGAGAACCACAAGCCCAAAAACAAAGAAAATTTGTTTGAATTTGTCCAACAGGAATGGGCTGCTGTGACAGCAGAACAATGTCAGAAGCTGGTGGAGAGCATGCCAAGACGCATGGCTGCAGTCATCAAAAACAATGGTTATGCAATCAAGTATTAACTCTTGTGTGTATCATGTGTTTAAAGCAAACAGAAAAGAAAACATGGAATGCTTAAAAGTAGTGTTTTTGGCGGTACAATGCCATAGCTATTGATGTAAGAATTTAAGTAATTTTGGTTATTATCAAGAAAACCATGGAAAATGAATAGTTCTTAGTTCTTAAATTAAACTCTCATGAGCTATTTTTGTTGTTATCATTATAATTGTCCAAACAAATGTACCTTTAGTTGAGCCAGGCATTAAAATTAACAAGAAATTGAAGAAAACAAGGGTGGTCTAATAATTTTTTCCATGACTGTATATATATATATATATATATATATATATATATATATATATATATATATATGTACTGATAGATATATATAGATAGTAGAGAAGAGTAGAGTATGGAGTAGAGCAGCGTAAAGTAGAGCAGAGTAAAGCAGTGTCGAGCATTCCACACTACTGAAGCTGCATCCTCATTTTTGGAGCTACTGCGGAGTTGCTAATAATTTTGCTTTCCACCATGCTTGTTGTTGCTGAGTAACAGTATGACGTCAGTATGTCAAGTTGAAATATTCTAGGTATCATGATATGAATTTATCATATGTTAAAAATAATATTGGTATTATTGTAAACAATATGATATGGCACACTCTTACTGCGCAGGTGCAGATCACTCACCATATAGTGTCAGAGCATTTGTTTCTGCCTTAATATGTGTAGGTTTTGTTGTTGTTTTTGTCCTTATTTGACAGTGGAGTGAAGGTCCCCAGGGGAAATTGCATCTGGGATATTGAGGTTACTTGGCAGTGTGCCTGAATCATTAGCTTTCCAGGATGTCCCTTCTTGGGACAAGTAAAATTATTATTTATATTCGGATCAGTTCTATTGATTCAGCCATTTACTTCAGAAATATTGGGACATGAAAACAGATAAACACAATCTTGAAAAGGATTAATTTTTCCTCTCATTTACAGACTTTCAGTTTTGTAGGGACTAAATCCACTGCATATCCCCTGAATAACTGCTCTGTAGTATGTGTGGTAAAGATAGAGCCTTAGGATGAACTCTGTAAAGGTAATCCAATGTCACCATGCATTATCCAGATCCCACAGTTTCTGCTAGATGAGTGCAGCAGGACTGGAGAACCCTGCAGGATCTTCTGCACTCAGCCCAGACGCCTGGCTGCCATTGCTGTGGCTGAGAGAGTGGCAGCTGAGAGAGGAGAGAGCGTGGGCCAGACTGTCGGTTATCACATCAGACTAGAGAGCAGGTAGATGAGACCACAGCCTTTTATTTTTGGTAGAAAGACACCAGCACTTCTTATGTTAATAAGCTACACTTGAAACAACTAGTTGAATAAAGGGACGAGCTACAGGAGCTGCCTGTCAGTGTATCAAGCCAACTCAAGTCAGATTCTAGTTACTTAAAAAAAGCTTGCTCTAAAAGACTTTGAAAAATTGTACAGTCCAAGAACACTTTCTTACACAGGTTGATTTTCAAATTACATACTAATGTACTACGTACTACATACTACATACTCAAACAGTATGTACTGCAGACTGCTTGCTAAATTACAGGTTAAGTTGTAGTGAATGACCCGCTCCACCCTCTGAATTTGAATAGAACTACGCACATTGGAAACCAGTATTCTACACAAAGGCCTTTGGTCACAAGTAGCAAACAAAATGACTAGAAGCTTAGTGTTTTTATCGGGGAACACCATTCCATATTTGCTCTGGAAATTTGGACACATTGAATTCCAGCTTCTGAATTATTATTTGTGGTTTGGAAAGTGAATATTTTCCGATTTAATTGAATTTCAGAAAGTTTTGAAATTTAAGTTCAGTTTTACACACTAAACTTTTAAGTTCGTTCCCCAAATTTAGTTTCAACCTTTAGAGAAAAAGTCAACCAGTTCTTACTCACCAGTCAGATTGTGTGGAAGTGTGCACTAATAACACTTAACTGTTGCATACATAACGGATACAAAATCAATTTTGCCTGCAGTGGGTGAGTAGGTTATATTGATAGAATGGCTGCATCCATTTCTTTTCAATATTTTTTATGTGAAATGTTGTAGAAAAAAATTGGTACAATAAACTCTGTGCTTGTTTGCTTTTCGGCAATTAAAAGTAAGTCTGAACTTGATCTGTAATTGGATCTGCATTTTAAGAACTCTGTTGGGAATTTATTCTGCCACAGCAGTTCACCTGGGGAGCTAAATGTTTTTTGTATATTTTAAATTTAATATCAGATACTCAGATCCTCCTCAAAGCTCTGCTGGCACAAATACAGTCTGCACAGTTGTCACCTTGTCAGATGTTCAGAACTACTGGCATCTAAAAACTTTAATAAATTTTAAAGCTATGTTGCACTTGAATATTTTTGCAAATAATAGTTATTTTCTTAACTGTACAACTCCGTTATCAGAGACTTTATACACACAGTATTCATTCATGGAGATTTTATTTTTACCTTCCTAAATTCATATTTTTTTCCATGCCTATTATGTGTCATTTCACTAGCATGGATGACATCACAAACAATACATGATTACATATTGAATATTGAGCAGTGCCCTATGAAGTCCGTTTGAATTTTTTGCAGAGTCTGTTTTATATTTTTCCAAATTCTGTTTTATGATTTAAGCATATTCCATGAAAAGAAACTGTCTAAATCATGGTGGATGATGAATAGTTCCAACAAAAATATTAAAAATTGAATGGATATCAATGAATTTAATTAATTTAATTTAACAACAATGAACTTTTTTTAATCAAAGAAAGGTCTAATGTCTCATTCCTCAGTTTTTCGAAGGACTTAGTTGTCTCAGAGGGACTCTTTAACATGACTGCAGGGTTCAACAATATTGTCACTGTAATGATTTGTTTCCTCTGCAACCCAACATCAAGGAATAAAGTAATATCCCTCACAAGTTAGTGAGATTTTAGGTAACATGTTTTGTATGTCCTGTAAATATAATCAAAATAGTCTTATTTCCGTATTTACACTTAGTAAACACCTTACTTTGAAAAGTTTTTTTAAGTTCATTTATAGGTCAGAATACAGAAACACTCAAACTGTAGTGACAACTGGTTTGACCACGGAGATGGAGAGTCAGCTAGCTTGATGCAGAAACATCAGGTGCTGCCTCTTGACCTCTGGACCACCCAAGCAGCACAGGAGGACAGGGTTTGACTTAGCTTGGCTGACTGAGAAAAAGGCAGCAGTCAAGCTAGCTGTCAGTCACATCTGCATGGTCAAACCAGCCAAAATTCTAATCAGTTTATTTTTCAATACATGTGGATGTTTGTGTCAAATTTAAAGAAATTCCTTTAAGGTGTTCTTGAGATATCATGTTCACAAGAATGACACAGATGCAAGGTTACATTGGCTTTTAACTTTGATAACTGAAATCTAATCATTTCATTGTTGAGTCCAAGTGAGCATTTGTGCCAAATTGAAGAAATTCCCCTATGGTGGTCTTGAGAAATTGTGTTCAAAAAAATTAAATGGACAAGGTCACAGTGACCTTGACCCTGACCACCAAAGTCAAATCAGTCATCATAGAGTCCAAGTGAAAGTTTGTGCCACATTTTAAGAAATTCCCTCAAGTTGAATATCACATCCACAAGAATGGGATAGACAGATGTATGGACGGACGGATGGACAACCCGACAACATAATGCCTCCGGCCACGCCTATGGCCGGCATGGAGGCATAAAAAAACGCTTGAGAGAGAAGTTTAAACTCTGGCACTAAATGTGCTATGTGATTACGGCTTTGCATTAACGTAAAAGACAAAAAGCCATTACTTGGCTAGATGAAGTGAATGTTAACCTGTATCACAGGTGATGAGAGGTGTGGTTGAAGTGTGCTCCTGCTCCCAAACCCAGGTTAGCTATTTAACCTTTCTATCATACATTTGAGAGACTGTGGAACACTTATATTGCTTAATGCGGACATTTCTCTTGTAACTGTTGACTTTGAATTCTCAGGGTCTCCCCCAAGACACTGCTGACCTTTTGCACCAGTGGAGTGTTCCTCAGAACGTTGATGGCTGGAGATAGCAGCCTGACAACTGTCACACATGTAATAGTGGTGAGCATCAAGACTAAAAATAAACTGGACATACAGTCTCAGAAAACTGCTTATATCTGTCATCCTGCCTTATGGAATCCGCCTATTTGAGGCTGGGCATGTTCTTTGAAGAGTAACATCCATCTGAAAAGCAGTGTTTTGCTGCCCTCCCTGGTAAAAATATGTGCAGCCACACCCAGCAGTGGTGTCACGGGGTCCTGGAGTCCACCACTACATCACTGCTGCAAGGTGAAAAGTTAAACCACTGGAGGACAGCAAAAATAAGATTTTCAGGGGATGTTTAAGTCCCCCTTTAAAGGTCTTTAAGTTCCCAGTTTGACTTTTGTTTTGAGCTCACTGAGAAAACATCCTTTTAAAGTGACTGTTTTTCAACAGGATGAGGTGCATGAGCGTGATGGTCTGACTGACTTCCTGCTCACTAAGATGCGGGATGTGCTTCAGAAGATCCCCACACTGAAACTGATCCTCTCCAGTGCGGCTCTGGATACAGACCTGTTCCTTCAATACTTTGGCTCCTGCCCTGTCATCCACCGTAAATCCTACCAACTCTTAATTCACTGAATTGATGCTCAGACCAGCTGTTGCTGCTTTAAAAGTTTGCTTCTACATTAGTTCTATTTGCATGTTGCATGTCAGCTAGTTTGCTTCCCTGTGACAGTATGAGAAGATGCAGAAAAACTCATTGCAGATCAATCTGCCATTTTTCTCATATGCTAAAGATGAAAAGCACGAAAATAAAACCCAACAGACTGAGACAACACACAACCAAAAAACAAGTCAAATGTCTATACATGTTACATGGTTACATTCTCGGCTTTCTTTTTTTTCCCTACATAGATCAAGAAAGGCTGCCAAATTTATTAGAAACTCAGACCAGACCCTTGAGGAGAATATCTTGCCTGAGAAATTGCATAATCTCTTTAATCCAATTAGAATGCAGCCTGGTAAGACCTTCCTGATGATATGATCTCAACATTCTGTTTTGCTCTCTGTATCAGTCTTGACACCCCAAACACTTTCCAGAAATTAAAATCAAATCTAGGCCAATCAGGGATCATCACCATTGTTGACAATGTAAGCAGCCAATCAGGGGCTACATTGTAGTTTATGATGTAAAATGCAGGCCACAGCTTGCAGAACAGTATGGCGCCTTCCAAGCAACAAGTGCTATCTCTAACATTAGTAGGGTAAACACAGCAATGAGTGGAGTTATTGCAGAAATAGTCTATAATAAAGATGAAAGAAGAACAAGAGTATGCACTCAGAGTTTCTTGGATGAAAAGACATTTTTGACGCTCTTCCACTGGATTTGACAAATACTTTGTTCATTAAGAAGTTTGTCTGTCATGGCGTGTACTCCCACCCACTGAAAGTGTATGGGGCAGCACAGAGTCCAGACTAATACAGAGAGCGAAACAGAATGCTGAGCTCATATCATCAGGATGGTCTTACCAGGCTAATAATCTCTTCCCTCAGGCCTGCATGGGGGGTGAGATTCTTTCCATCGTAACAGTGTATGCAAAAGGACAGCATGTTGCTCACATTAAGTACTCAGATGCATACCCTACGGTACAACACCAAATAGAACAATAAGAGCTGATGCATCTATTGGCTGCTCTAACATTATAGAGGATGTTTTGAAAATAGACTGCCATAAATTTTGTAGTCTTGGACATGTCCAAAGCATATGAAATAGACCTGCAGGATCTTGCTTGCATCTATCTCATGTAGGACA
The DNA here is from genome assembly GCA_035609425.1 of Epinephelus awoara. Lineage (NCBI taxonomy): Eukaryota > Metazoa > Chordata > Actinopteri > Perciformes > Serranidae > Epinephelus > Epinephelus awoara. The sequence continues at coordinate 34,051,515 of CM069312.1, forward strand.
CAAATCCGGTCTAATTCTAGACAATCTAATTGTGACCAATGAAGTCAGTGTACTATCTTGATTTGTCTAACAGCATGCCGTTGACAAATGGATGATGAGTACCATAAAAAGTCAATTATTAGCCTGGGCTGCTTAATCCAGTTTCACAACTTAAATTCATTTTTTTTATGAAAAACCCTTTTGTTTTTTTGATTGGTTGACTCTTACGGACCAAAGGAATATAAATAACTTATTTACTGGGTAATCGAGGAATGGACACATATTTTGACTTTATGACAGCTTCTGAGGAAGGGAGTCACCACTTGTTTTTTCGTCATGCATGAACTTATGGTGCTCATGGTTTCAGTACAATTAACTGAATGATTGAATTATGGACAATCTAACTGAGCTAACAATGTGTAGCATTTACATATTGACCAAAGTATAAACATTTATATTTATATGTGTAACCTAAACAGCTATTATCGTTAGCTCAATGGGTAGCCAGCAGCCCTGTTTTACATATCCAGAGAATTCCATAAAAATGAACTGCTTGAGAGCTAGACCAGTCGTTTATTTGAGACAGGCCTTTATTTGTCAAAATGTGTGGATACACTGGGTTAGTAAAGGGACTGGATATTTAAGTGGGACTAGGCTTTTAATTGAAATTTTACAGTAATCTAATGTTAGCAATTTATGTAAATTGATAAGGTTATATATCGTATCTATAGTCTTCACAGAACCTAGTTCATTTCAAGCTCACTCAATCCTTTATACATTCTGCAATTATGATGGTACCTGTTGTTCTAAAACTCAGAGCATGTTTATCCTAAGTTCCAATAAGAAAAAGACGTACAATGAAATGACAGAATTGGTTTGTTTTGAAAACTATTAAGAGTTACTATTTAGTTTTTTTTAACATTACTAAGACTCAGAATGTTCATCGACATGATTTTTTAAAATTTATCTGCAATACTTTACACTCCCCTTTATCGATTCATATACAAACATTTTTGGCGCATTGAAAACCTGTGGAGATGCAGGCAAAAAAGCCAAAAAATATTGAATTGCAGTATAAATTTCTCATTTCTCATTGAAACTTCCATAGAACTTTAATAGTATCACTCATGCAAACTGATGCCATTTCTGAGTAGCCTAACTTTTGCTGAAATAGCAAAAGTGAAAGCTGAGCAAATATGGTCAAGGGTTAAAACCTTTATTTGCTCAGGTAAATGAAGGGACACAGCATTCTCCAGAATATCACATGCACAACCTACCATGAATTGGCACAAAAAGACTAAATACTGGAGTGAATGTAACATCCAGAACACATTGCACTTGAAACAGGTTGTTCTAAATAAAAAGAGGGTTGATTGTTAACCGAAACAATGCAAATTTAGATGTGATGTTCATATGTATGTGGTTTTGAGTTTTGTTTTATTTTTTTAGTCAAAGGAAGACAGTTTGAAGTGAAGGAAATCTTTCTGGAGGACATTCTGAGGCTGACTGGCTTTAATAAGGACATGAGGAAATTCAAGGAAGATACACAGATAAGTATGGGTTTTTTCATTAATTTGTCCACTGAGAAAAAACATTACAGTCTTCCATCTGGTTTTGTCTTAATCTCCTGTCTGTGTCACATGCTCTGGTTCTCAGAGGAGAAGAAGCAGAAATGTTTGATGGAGTGGTGTATGGCAGTAGAGCACAGTTCTGTTGAGGAGAAACCGATGACTCCTGTGTCTGCCCCAGGCGTCCTCCAGGACAGCAGCTCCTTGGACAGAGGGGACAGCACTTTCAACAAGCTGGTAAACCAACAATCTCACACAGACACACGCACACGCACACGCACACACACACACACACACACACATACACACACGACCTTTTTTCAACTGCAGATTATGTCCCGAAAGGAAAACATTGTCAACATCTGTCTAATAATCTTATCTAATAAGGTGGAGTTTTCAGTCTGTTAATCTCACTTCAATCCTTTTATTTGCAGCAAAATATATGTAGTGGACTGAAAAAGCAATTGATTTTATTATTCAAGTAGGCTACCTAAATTTTGATTTGTATTTATAATATTAGTTCTTTAATAAAAATAATGACACTTGGCACTGTGGGACAGTATGATTAGTGGGTCTGATAGAGTCACAGTATTCTAATGTTCAGTATCTCACCTTGTTATCGATGTAGTTACAAGATACTCATTAGATATGTGGCCTCTGCTGTCACGTGTAGCAGCATTGCTCCTTTTCCCTGAAGATTAAGCTTACAACAGTATTTTTTTTTTTTAAAAATGTAATAATTTCTCCTATTTATATGAGTGGGGTAGTAACAGAGCCAAATTGACATTTGTGTGAAATGACACAGGACACTGACACCGTTGTGTTACATCCCTGCTGGTCATCAACATTGTTAGATGTTAATATTAAGTTGAATTTAGGTTGTGATGTCAGGTTACCAAATTTTAGTGTCTAATGCCAATGTTAATTTGACGTAAAATACTGATGACAGATGATGTTGATATTTTGTTGGTTTTAAGTTGTGTTCTTAAGGAACCAAAATGTCATCAAAAATCTTGATGTAAATTTAGTCATAACGTATGAAGAACAAAACCCAACTTGGGCAAAATGTCATGTTGTGAATGTCACAACAACTTAAAATTCTAAGATCGTCAAACATTTTAAATATCATCTTTCTGATGTCATGCTGACATTAAGTGCTAGCTGGGATGCCATGCCTGTTTTGCTTCCAGAGTGCTGCTTAAATCAGACATTTGGGCAGGATTATGCACGTGTTGTTTAGTTCAGTGTTAAAAAAAAAAAGGGCAGATTTTACAGCAGTAGTGTGGAATATCTGTTTAAAGAGTACTGTTGAATGTGTGTGTGTTGTGTGAAACCTGCTTTGCACCAGGTTGAGTTCGTATACGATTTTGTGTCACAGAATGAGAATGATACAGAACATCTGGAGCCATGGCTGCGGAAGGAGATGGACTCAAGCATTTCCAGTGTTTTCCTAAGTGAAGACCAGGTTGCTTTCGTTCAGCTCTTCAACCTCATCCTCTATGAAGGTGTTAACGGTATGACTCTCAGAGCTTATCTCTGCTCCTAAGCCCAGTTCAGACCAAAGATTCGTGACAAAGCCAAAACCGTTTTAGAATGTTACAGAGGAAAGTTGCAGCAGTGTGAACTGGCTCGTCTGAGCTCGACACCTGCAACTCAGCTGGTCAAATCGCAGGCGGCTGGTTTTAGAACATTAAGCACGTCATTTGTTTCAACAGCCGGCCGGCTTGTATTGAAGTCAGCTGGTCACGTCAAAATGACCACAGACGGCGTGTTCGCTTGCTGCGGCAGGTGCTTCCCCATCCCCGCCTAGCCCTCTGTTCCCGTCCTCATGGTGTGCTGGTGTCGGACGGTGGGTCGCTGATGCTACGTATGTGCTTAGCCCCCCACCCCCACATACACATACACACATTCTCACTGACTCATTAATTGCTGCTGATTATTTAAAATATTTTATTTTTTTAAGATATTTTTTGGGTGATTTAGCCTTTAATTGATAGAACAGCTTAAGCATGAAGGGGGGAGAGAGAGAGGGAAGGACATGCAGCAAGGGGCCACAGCCTGGAGTCGAACCCGGGCCGCTGCGGCAACAGCCTTGTACATGGGGCGCCTGCTCTACCACTAAGCCACCGACGCCCCTTATTTATATCATTGTGATGTATTGATTATGAATACAGTCCATCTGGTGCTCGTTTTGTTTCTGTTTTTTGCCATTTCATCATCACTACTAATGCAAGCCAGTATCTCACTATCACTATTCTCATTCATATTTTCAGAAGCTACAAATTATATTCAGCCACAGAAGTTGGAACCAGCACGTTTTTTTAGAATGTTGCAGAACAGCACATTCCAAGGAGTTGCCTGTTTCAACTTGTCTTGCTTTGAATCTTTGGTCTGAACTGGAGATTACTCACCTTTCTGGAATCATTCATTTTATAACTTCGAAATTTCGCATTTCAACAATATTAGAATGGTAATAATCTTGTACGTGATGAAATAAAAAGTTCCAGTGGATGATGTAATACACTCCTTTTGCACCATGAGTTGTGTTTGTACATGGCTATTTTAAACAAGGGTAAAGCCACTTCAAATAGACTATAGATTCCTTTCCCATTGCCAGTAGACCAGAGTTGTGTATACAGCTCTGCAGCAGATGAGTATGCCTTTCTGTATGTCATGTCATGTCATCCACTTTATTTATATAGCACTTTACAACGACCACAGGTGAATCAAAGTGCTTCACAAGAGATTAAAAAAACCAATTAAAAACACAACAGATTCATGAATAAAAAACAACAAATAAAAGGATAAAACAATAAAATAAAATATAATAGGAGTGTCACCACATTACTGAGTATTAAAAGCCATCCTAAATAAATAAGTTTTAAGTTAAGATTTGAAGAGGCTCAGGTCAGAGGCAAGACATACGTATGTCAGTGGGGAGTTTATTCCAGAGCCTGGGTGTGGCAACAGACAAAGCTCGGTCACCCCAGCGTTTGTATTTAGACCTGGGCTCTTCCAACAAGAGTTGGTTAGAGGACCTCAGAGCCCTGCCACGCTCTATGTGTGTTTGTTTTTTTTGTTTTGTTTTTTGGGTGTGTCACGTTCGACATCAGGCCAGGTCATTAATCAGAACAGATGAGTATAGAGGCCAGTGAAAATGTTAGGTTAGGTCACTTAGGTTTTATTGTCCCCAAGGGGAAATTCTTTTCCATAGCACTGTACTTGTTGGACTCATGAGCATACAGTGGTTACTTCTTTTTATATACCTCTAACTTATTCAGTCTGTCTCAAACTCGGTGCCGTGTGGATCGATTATCGTGCTGCTTGGGCAGAGATGTATTTTTTGGTGGCGCATCATTGCCTTTCCAGTGAAGTAGCTAAGATTAATGTGCTTACCCAGGTGTTGTGTTTCCATCAATGCTGATTGGAGATGGAGCCAATTAATACTTGCGATTACTGCAGAGCCATTTGACCTGGTATGAATGCCAATTAAAACTTTTCCTATTACATTAAAAAGCCAGATATTAGTGGATGTTGGTGGATTTTTATGGGGTGGAAAAGGGGCTATTGAAGACATCTGGGATTTCTTTCATCAATTTGATGATGTACCTTTATTTATCAGGGATATAATTTACTGGATTTGACAGTTCCATCTGTTTTATTATCCATTAACAGTTTTCAGCTGAATTTCTACATTGTGATATGCTACATAGATGTTGGAAGATAAGAATACGCACATAGTGATATCAATCAATTCAATCAATTTTATTTATAAAGCCCAATATCACAAATACAATTTGCCTCACAGGGCTTTACAGCATACGACATCCCTCTGTCCTTTAGACCCTCACAGCGGATAAGGAAAAACTCCCCAAAAAAAACCCTTTAACGGGGAAAAAAAAATGGTAGAAACCTCAGGAAGAGCAACTGAGGAGGGATCCCTCTTCCAGGACGGACAGACGTGCAGTAGATGTCGTACAGAACAGATCAGCATAACAAATTAACAGTAATCTGTATGACACAATACAGTAATCTGTATGACATCCTCGGTATTGACAGTAGCTTACAACAACATTCATGAAAGTAATAATACTGTCGTTATAGTTCTGGCTACTGTGGTACAACATGTTGAAAGTATATATTAGTATCAGGCAGTATACATGTATGATAATATCATATGTCTATAATAGCAGTAGAAGTATGACTAATGATTAATGATGGCAGCAGCAGCAGCAGGAGGCATCTGGCAGGACCACGGCAGCAGCACAACCACACACGTCACACTATCCAGGCACCGCTGCAATACGAGTTAACCTGAGAAACAGTGGAGCACAAAGGCTCCGGAGAAGAAACCGAGTTAGTGACATCCAGAATGGCCGAGTAAAAAAAGATACAGTAATAGGATACGAGAGAGAGAGGGAGAGAGAGAGAGAGAGAGAGAAGGTGCCCGGTGTATTATAGGTGGTCCTCCGGCAGACTAGGCCTAAGTCAGCCTAACTAGGGGCTGGTACAAGGCAAGCCTGAGCCAGCCCTAACTATAAGCTTTATCAAAGAGGAAGGTCTTAAGTCTAGCCTTAAATATGGAGACGGTGTCTGCCTCCCGGACCGTAGCAGGAAGATGATTCCACAGGAGAGGAGCCTGATAGCTGAAGGCTCTGGCTCCTGATCTACTTTTGGAGACTTTAGGGACCACGAGTAACCCTGCGTTCTCAGAGCGCAGAGTTCTGGTGGGATAATATGGCACTATGAGCTCTCTAAGATATGACGGAGCTTGACCATTTAGAGCTTTATAAGTTAACAGTAGGATTTTAAATTCAATTCTGGATTTTACAGGGAGCCAGTGCAGAGAAGCTAAAACAGGAGAAATATGATCTCGTTTCTTAGTTCCTGTTAGTACACGTGCTGCTGCATTCTGAATTAGCTGAAGAGTTTTTAATGATTTACTAGAGCTACCTGATAGTAGAGAGTTACAGTAATCCAGCCTCGAGGTAACAAAAGCGTGGACCAATTTTTCTGCATCTCTTTGGGTCAAGATAGGCCTAATTTTCGCAATATTACGCAGATGAAAAAATGCAGTCCGTGAGGTTTGTTTTAAATGAGAATTGAAAGACAGATCTTGATCAAATGTTACTCCGAGGTTTCTTACGGTAGTGGTAGAGGCCAGAGCAATGCCATCGAGAGAAACTATGTCATCAGATAAAGAGTCTCTGAGTTGTTTGGGGCCAAGAACATTTACTTCAGTTTTGTTTGAATTTAACATCAGGAAATTGGTGCTCATCCAGGTTTTTATGTCTTTAAGACAATTATGAAGTTTAGTTAATTGATCCCTTTCTTCTGGCTTCATCGATAAATACAACTGTGTATCATCTGCATAACAATGGAAATTTATAGAGTGATTTCTAATGATGTTACCTAAAGGAAGCATATATAGAATAAATAGGATTGGTCCAAGCACAGAACCTTGCGGAACTCCAAAACAAACTTTAGTACTTAAGGATGATTCATTATGAACGTGAACAAATTGAAAACGATCAGATAAATAAGATTTAAACCAGCTTAGTGCAGAACCTTTTAGGCCAATTAAGTGTTCCAGTCTCTGTAACAGAATTTCATGGTCAACAGTGTCAAACGCTGCACTAAGATCTAATAAAACAAGTACAGAGACAAGTCCTTTGTCTGAAGCAATCAGAAGGTCATTTGTAATTTTAACTAGAGCTGTCTCAGTGCTATGATGCGCTCTAAATCCTGACTGTAATTCCTCAAATAAATTATTATCCTGGAGAAAAAAAAATAGATAGAGGATTTTATCCGCATGGCCCACCCATAACTGCTGATAGTGCATAACTGCCCATAAAACCACATCTAGTTGAGGTGTTATGTGTATTTATGAATTCTGGACAGAGCTGTCTGTTTCTCCCTGCTTTCAGCTTTTCAGCTAAGATAGTCTAACCTTCTTCTGCCTCAAGCTTCATGTTTTCCATAAGCCCTGTTATCACCAAACACTTCCGGTAAGTAACCCTTCAGACATGCTTCCCAGACCCTAGGTCCATTACTAAAAGTGTTAATGAAATAGTCAAAGTTGCCATATTTAAATTAAAGATGTGTTGATGGATCCAGTATGTTCCCACTTGGCCCAGAGCCCCTGCTTGCCCATGCCCACTACAGCAAACTTCTTCCACTTTTGCACGCACTTCCTCCTGAATTAGCTTTCGCCTCTCCTTTCCCCTGGCCACTGCCTTGCCTTAGCTTGGCTGACTACCTCCTCAGCAGGCCACTTTCTTCCTGTTCTCACCTCTACACTCGCAGAAGAGACCTTGGTATCAGAGGAGTCTTGGTAGAGCAGGACTTCTCTGGCTCTGGTGACCTTGAGCTTTTCCATCAGACTGCTGAATGGAAGCTGCGGCTTGGTGCTATGCCCATAAAGGGCAGTGCTGATGAGACTGCAGGGCAGGCCCAGTCACCTGAGCTGGAAGCTGTTTATCTTCCTTTCAAAGCTCTCTGCAGTGGTAATCAGAGTTTCATAGATTAGCAGTGGCCAGAGAAGTTGAGGCAGGATCCCATGTTGATATGTCCAGGCCTTGAACTTACAGGGAAGTCCTGACCTGTCCACAGTAGAAAGTCAAGAGCTGAGGTCAATATTTGTTGCTCGACGTGCTGCAGTGTCCTTCATGACGCTGGTGAAGAGCTTACCCAAGGCCTTGACTAGCCTTGCAGTCACAGATGGAATTTTGGTGTCTCCCGGAAAGAATCAGAACTTTTCTATAACCTTGCGTTTCCTAAGGACCAGAGACCTGGATTTTGCTGGTTTGAAGCTCATTTTCACCCATGTCATGAGTCTTATTTCATCATTTCATTTTACAGTTAACTAATATATGTAAGAATTGCCACGATATGAACAATGGTTATGTAAGACTCAAAACCAACCGCCACTCAGCTCTGATCAAGAGTGATCGTCCTCTGTTTCAAGCTTCACCTTTTAGTACCAGATCTGTGTGCTATTTACCCCAACAGAGGGGTGACCAAAAATTTGAACAGTAAGGAATGGTTACATCGGTACCATCTGCAACTTTTCATAGTGGCAACAGAAAACTGTACCTGACTGCTAGGTGGGAATGGGGCTATACACTAGGGCTGGGCGATATGGACAAAAATTCATATCCCAGTATTTTTAGGCTGAATGGCGATACAGGATATATATCCTGGTATTTTCTACAAAGTGGGTTACGTATTCAGTTGCAAGCTGATCTTTGGCTGAAGTCCCATGTTATTTTTGCTGCATGTGTTTTTCCACAGCAGGGCAGGTAAAAGAAGTGTACCTGTGGGAGGTGAGCTATTTGCACTGTGGCTGTTTCTGCTTTTACTCTTCCTTCCTCCCATATTTTTACACTTGTTTTAATTGAAGAAAGCGGCTAATAAAGTTTTGCTAATTCCGTAATAAACATATTTTAATTCTTCTTGAGTCTTAAAAATAAAAGTCCTCTGTTATTTTGTTATGTGTAAACTTTTATTGTGCAGCAGCAAAATAAGGAAATGTTGAGTTTTTGAGCAACAACTTGATTAAAAACAGGACGCAGGAGAGAAACTAAACTCTTGTGGTGGCAAAACTGCTATTTAATGAACAGTTTAAAGAAAAAGTCTTCACACGCCAGCTGTCTTTCTCGAGTTTTAATAAGCATTCATGAATGGAGACACTCAAACATACAACAGGATGAACAGTCAGTCAGTGAGTGCCTAGCAAGTCCTCTAGCCCTCTCATCTTTATAATTCCCATAACACATGTACATCAACAGTCAAAATATGGTGCCTTGACCACAGATTCAGTTAGAAGCCACAAAAGTACTGAGAGCTGAACACACAGAGACTTTTAAAATGCCTTTCTCTCTGGTCTCCTGCACACAGATGTGAGTAGTCTCACATCACACATTTGAGGGGAAGAGTGGGGTTTGCTGTGGTGGGTGAGACGCCACCGCTACTTGAGTGCGGGTGGCCTGGCTTTTGGACCTACCCTGGAGAAGGAGTGGGTGTGAAGCTTGGCGTGGTACCGGGCGTCTAAACTGATAACAGAAACACAAATCAGCGCTTGACTGGACATGGCTAAAAGTTAAAGAGGAAAAGGCCCACAGTATTGTACAGGTGGTAACTTCATTCATCTCACAGACTGATTTAGCGTAGTAGCTTGTGCAACGTAAAGACACTGTAGACTAATTCACAGACAGATTAAACAGAAGAGCAGCTCTGTGTCTCTCTTAGTGTTGATGGAGAGTCTGAGTGAGTGAGTGAGTGGGGCGGAGCTGTGTGGAGAGTATAAGAGAGGAGAGATGAACACTATTTCGATATAAACGGTATTGTCTAAAACTATATCTTGCTTGAAAATATATTGATATATTGTAAAAAATCTATATACCGCCCAGCACTACTATACACACAAAAGAGTGGTATTAATCCTCTTGCCTAACCTAAACATCTAACTCTGCAAAAAAGGGCATTTCCGACATTTTGAATTTTAGTGGTGGCCCTGTGCTATCCTGAACATAAAACATGGGTGTAGAACATGAATGGATGTAAGATATTATGAAGGCACTAGCTGTATTGTCATACTTTGTATTCTTTTCCCTAGTGGACTACAGGCACAGTGAGACAGGGGCCACGCCTCTGATGGTGGCAGCAGGTCGAGGGTTCCTCATTCAGATGGAGCAGCTGCTCAACATGGGGGCAGACATCAACATGAAGGCCTCCAACGGATGGTAGGACATCCACCATGTTATGTTACCAGGCTGATGTTAGACCACTATGTTAAATAAAGTCTCTGCTATCTACATTGATTCTCTTCCATTTTTGGTAGTTTTCCTTTTGTTGTCTATTAAAAATGGAGGAGATATGTATTTTTACAGGCTTTTACAGGAAGGTATTTTCACGCGTTGAGGCGGCTTCACAATACAAACCAATGATGTAGCTGCAGGAACTGCAAAGTTAACACTCAAGCCATTACATTTTCTACTTCTTAAGCCACTTTCTACTTTGTTTTGTTTTAACATCCTTTAAGCTGTTGGACATATGTGAGTGACATCTGATTATTTTCTTTTCAGGACAGCCTTAGACTTTGCCAAACACTTCCAGCAGACAGAAGCTATGGATCTACTCCAGTCATCAATGTGAGTGTAATGTTGACCTTCATATGCACTACTAAACTAACCACTATAAAAAAAAGAGAAAAGGAGATATTGGTTTGTTCTTTCTGCGAAAGAGAGGCAGTGTTACTAACACGGCTGTGCCTGACTCAGTATTACACCAGTGGACTCATATTCAGCTGTTCAATACAAATATTGGACAATTAATTTTTTTCCCATATAAAGTTTTAATGTTTGAACAGGGTTCGGCATGTTCAGTGCGACAGTGACATTCATGTGATGTACTAACAAGCTTAACAGTGCTAATGACGGATCAGAAATGTGCGCAAAACATTTTTTGCCAACATTAGATATCAAACAGAAGCCAGAGACTGTGTCATTTGCTGTGAGCTGTAGAAGGCAGAGGATAATGTTATCCCTGATCGGGCAAAGCCTCTCTTCCTCCGGGCAGCTGCCTCTATGTCCACAGCTGCCTGTACCAAGAAGCAGCGTGAAAGAGAGCGCCCAAAAAAACTGCTCAGCTTAGAGGAATCCCAGTCACCAGAGGGGTCTCTGAATGATGATTTGAATCTCCAACTTTCATGGGGCACTGCACCCACTGCACTAGTAAAGTTGTGTTTTTAGGTCCTTGTGGCAGTTATATAACATTACCTGACATTAGGTAGGATTAGCATTAGCATATGTCCCTACAGTTGCTGTTGCAAAGCTAATATGCAAAGAGGATGAGATGGTTTCCCAGAGCCAGCATACCATCCAGACAGGTATGAGTCCTGTGAAACAGCAAAACTAATGTTACCCACCTTTCTAGCAGAAACAGAGCAGCGTCCATCTTCATGCCTTTTAGCTCTCAGAGGTCTCTCCCCCACTGAGGTTTCTCAATGGGGGAGAGAGCAGCTGTTCGCCCTAGCCTGATCATATCCCTTCCTTTTTTTGTTTTGTTTGTCTGACATTTTCCTCTGTGGCTTTTTCTCAGCCATCTCTCCCCCTTGATAATGCACTGTCCATAATGCACAAATACACCTCATATTCTGCCGGATTTACCATTCCTCCCACTCCAACTGCCTTTCTCTTTTCCCACGGTCTTTCCCCTGTCTTGTGCACAAGCACAAACTCATTGGACTCTTGGTCAGCTCACATACATTCCTGTTTCTGTGCAGTCCTCTGGGAGAGGTGAGCAGCCTGGAAGAGTCCACTCTGGTGCAGTGTGGCAGTGCAGAGCTGAGCACTGAGGAACAAGAGCTGCTCAAACTGTACCACCACAGCTTTGATGATGACCGTGTGGACCTGGACCTCATCATGGATGTGCTGCACAACATCTGTTCCACCACCACTGATGGTGAGCCTCTGTACTAGATTTTAACAGCATTTGTGCTTATTGAGCAACACAAGACTCACACTACCAAGTTATCCTGTTACCTTGTCAACAGGACTACTAATCACAACCAGATTTCATGGACTCTAGAAGATATTTCAGGATTACTAGAATGTGAGCTTTTATCCGTTTGTCTGCAGGTGCTGTCCTGATTTTCCTTCCTGGGTACGATGAGATAGTGGCACTCAGGGACCGCATCCTGTATGACGATAAGAGATTCTCCACCCTCTCTGAGAGGTGAAACATGTACAGTACATAAGAAGAATGAAAGGCATTTGAAAATCATGCAATACCTATAATTCCTATAATACCTACATTCTTAAATTTTTTTATATTTCATACACACGGGCGCGGTATGGACGCGGTGCGGAATTTCGCGTTGTTGTGTTCCAATTCCGCGCAGTTTGCGGGTGTGGGTGAACATGGATGAGAGTAGCAGCAGCAGCAGCAAGCTAGCAAGCTAATGTTTAACAAACGTCAGCATCAACTTTCTTTAGCACTTACCACTCTCACCGCAGTCACCAAGCTGGACAATGGACTGCCAGACGTTGTCCTTTAATTCATTGTTCATAAAATCATCACGTCTTTTATCAAAAAGGATGGGGTGCTGTGAAACAAGGTTTATCAACCTTTCTCTCATACTGTCCTGCCTGGCTGAATTGGACTCTCCCGGGTCTGCGAGACTATAAACAAACAATTTCATTGACCCAGCTGTGTAGCTCTGCCGGCGAATTCCATGGGTTGTCAAAGTCTGGGTGGAAACTTTTTTCACCGCACGAAAGTTCCGCCCTGGTGTGCAAACTTCCATAAGAACCCATGAAATCAACTTTTATATTTTTCCACGCGGATATTCGCCCTCAGTGAGAATGGACTTTTATGCGTCTGCAAACCAGTCCAGTTGCAGTTATACTTTTACAGTAATGGTTGTCCACACTCATGTAGCCATTAGGGGTTTACAGGGCTCCAGACTGCGCCTAATTGGTCGCATTTTGCGACCTTTTTTGGAGGCCGTGCGACATAGTTTTTTAACTAGGAGCACCAGCGCGACTTACAAATCCACCCCTCTCCCCCCCTTTTTTTTTTTATAATTGCATTTCATGGAGGAGCGGAAGCGAGTGTCTGTGTGTGTGTGTGTGCCTGTCATGTGTGTCTGGATGCGCGCTGCGAGGCGGGGGCCAGTAATCATAGCAACGTGCAGCAGTTTTAGTACGTGTGCACTGTGTGAGGGGTTAAGGCCCGATCATACTCAGGCGGAACGTACGCGGAGCGGACTCCGCGGAGGTCCACGCGGACTCAAAGCGGACGTCCACAAGCCCTGTGCGCGCAAAGCACATATTTTACAACCGCGCGGATTTCGCTCCGCGCACCAGTGACTGCTCGGCATGTATTTTTCACATCGCAGGGATTTTTTAAGGGCATTTTTACAGGAAACTACAACGCGGAAGTGGGCTTGACTATGGAAGCCCAATGACTGCGGACAAGTCAGCAGGTGATGTCGCAGCACCGAAAAAGCCAAAGCCCTATCATTTCCGCCAAGAATGGCTCACTGAATTTACGTGGTTGAGATATTGTAAAGAAAAGAAAGTGATGTCCTGCATGTACTGCTCTCGATGCGGTCCGAAATTTGCGGGGAAAACTAAATTCGCCGACTCCGCCACACACTTAAAACATGAAACGCTGGTTAAGCACAAAAACAGCATCAGGCATAAATTATGAAGGGACAGATGCAATGATGGAGCAAAAGCGCCGCTGCACCCATCATTTAAGAGGCAGGGTTGTCTGTGTTTATTGCTAAATTTTCAGTAATGCAGTTAATATAGACAAAATTATGAATATGTTGTGTCGATATAGATAGTGCTCCTAAATTTTGTGCTGGTGCTCCTAAAATTTTCAGTAAGGAGCAGTGGTGCTCCTAGTAGAAAAAGTTAGTCTGGAGCCCGGGAATTACTGTGTGATGAAAACATGTGAAAAGACTATGATCTGTGTAGTACTATTAGACCGTTGAACAGTTTTTCAGCATTTCTGTGTTCTACTCTATAAATACTAAGTTACTGTGCTACCGACATTAGAACTCATAGTGTCAGTGTCGTTTCTGTCACCCACTGTGTGTCAGTGGTGAATTTGCTACGTCCAACGAGCTCTCTTAGCTCTATCAGTCAATAAATACATGAAGAAACATCTCTGTTAAATGCCACAATCATATAAACACAAGCTTAACAGCCATCACTAACAGACCTTAAAGTCTTTATTGCCAAACCGGCTACCCTGCTCGCTGCTGTCGATGTATGCTTTATGCAAATGTTGGCTGCTGACGACAGTCTGTCTCTATGCAGCAGTTCGTACTTCTGCTCTGAGGTTGTGTATGTTACTGGGTTAGCTGCGAAGGAGAGTCTGTAGCTGTGTAGTGGCTTGTTCTTTGGCACAGTGTGTTTTTATCCACCACTCTTTCTCCATCGCCCTCATCATTCACAGTCAAACCAAAGTGGCTCCAAACATCAGATCTGTAGGTTATCAAGGGGATCTTCTATTTCTGGTCTGGTAATGGGTTTACTAAGAATCTTGCAATGAGCTGACAGTAGACAAATATGGATGTTGCTGCCAAAAGCTACAAATTTTAAAACATGAATGCTTCACACACATCTTCCCACGCAACAGCAAACAAGATCTATACATCAGTACATTTTCAAGGTGCACCCCCAAGATTAGTATCACTAATTCAGTATCTGACCAAATGATTCCCCTTCTGTTCCTGAGATAAGATGTTGAATAATAGAACTTTTTAATGTCACAGTGAAGCTGACCTTGGACCCTTTGGATAGAAAAGGTCATGCATTCATTTTACATAATTATGTATTTGTGTAAAAATTTTATAATTAGCACATGATTTTTTGAGTTATGGCCAAAAAACATGTTTTGTGAGGTCACAGTGATGTTTTGAATTGTGACCACCAAGTATGAATCAGTTCGTTCTTCAGTACAAGTGGATGTTTGTGCCAAATTTAAAGAAATTCCCTCAAGGCGTTCTTGAGGTTTTTTTTATTTATTTATTTATTTTTTACATGGGCCCTATTTTTGTTGTTTGTACCATCTGGTCAGTTGATTGTGTTGAGCATAGTGAAGCGCAGCACCACTTTGTGAAGTGTGTCTCTGAGAGAGGTTTGTTGTCTCTCAGATACCAGGTGTTCACTCTACATTCAGACATGCAGACTCTGGATCAGAGGAAAGCCATGAAGCCCTCTCCACCTGGTGTCCGGAAGATAGTGAGTCTGATGATGACACTCAAAGATATTTTTTGTTATTCAAGGGAAGCAGACACCAACATCATTTTGACACCCCCTTACTGCTTAACTGTCCTATTTCTCAATACTAGGCCTTATCAACTTTTATGAAACTGAGTGGCACATTTCAGCCACTATGCCCTACTTTTTACCCTTCAGTATGGTTTGGTCTTTTTTTTTTTGACTTTCAGATTCTTTCAACCAACATTGCTGAGACAAGCATCACCATCAACGATGTGGTCTTTGTCATTGATTCAGGAAAGGTCAAAGAGGTAGAGTTACTGTTAAAGAGTTGTATTTACAATACAAGAGTACCATGAAGCCAAAAGATACATAGCATTTCACACATGTGATTAGTAATTAAGTCTTAAATCTGTTTCCTTTTGTAGAAGTCCTTTGATACCCTCAGTCGTGTATCCATGTTAAAGAGAGTTTGGATCTCGAAAGCCAGTGCTCTGCAAAGGAAAGGAAGGTAACATTAACATTGTCCATCTTCTTGAGTTTTTAATCAAAAGATGTTAAATCTTACAATTCACCTGATATTTTATGATTGTTATGGAATGTAAAAAGCCTCTGCTGTTAATATCAGTTTTTATCCCCTGATATAAAGTTTGAATCATGTGTGACCCATCCACAGAGCTGGGCGATGCCAACCAGGGATATGCTTTCACCTCTTCAGTCGACTCAGGTTCAACAATATGCAGGAATTTCAGGTTCCACAGCTGCTGCGGATGCCTCTGCAGGTAGTGACACAAATGCATGCACAAAACAAATAAAAAAATCAATTTGTATCCTTCATCAAGCAAAGTCCTTTTTTTGTTTTTCTTAAACACTGTCTTTCCAGATTCACACAGGGTGATTTTAAATCACTTCTACATTTTTAAATCATTAAATTGAACTTAAAATACCACAAAAAATATGAACCTAGAAAATCATATTGTGTTACATTGAAAAAAAGATTCAGGGATATGTTTTGTATCTTACAATCTTGTCTTGATGGATGTTTAAGGCTCTGATCACATAGAAAGAGTTTTGCAGGGTGCATAACACAAGGCGCACTGCACTGCATTTTTGTTTTTTAATTGAATGTCATTAGTAAAAAAAAAAAAAAATTGGTTGCTGCACCTTTTTATTGTTGTCATGCAACCACCCCATCACCTCCTAACCCTAACCTTCCTGTGCAATCAATATACCAATTTTTTTGTTTTTATTTTATTTAATTTACATTAATTAGTATCTAGTTCCTAAAGTCAATAGGCAGAGGGTACTTGCTGTAGCTCTGGTAGAGGGTAAGAGGCTGTCAGCAAATAGTTTGTTGGGCACAGGGAAACGGAGATGTGGGTACACGAGACCCTAAAAAAGAGGGTGGATCACAGGTAGTATCACCAGTTGGTCCAGGACCTTCACCTCCATGATGGCCGTTACAAAGGCTGCACTTACATGCTTCCATACCTGCTGTTTTCTGTTGAGATGGTGGTGACTGCAGTTTGTAAAGTTGTGTAGCTCTTGGTATCCAGCAGCTGCTACCTCCAATTTCTTCTCCATTGTTTACCAGCTGTTAACTTCTTGTTGTGACCACAGAAGGCCTGCCTCTCAAATCATTCCACTGGACAATGGTTAAAAAAGCAGACATTATATGTGACATGTGTCTGCTCTGAGTTAAAGGGTTTTCAACTTGAGGAGTTCAGAGTGCTCCGCCTATAATACCAGGCGTCTAGAGCGCAGGAAGGGGAGGCGTGTAGCAACACAAAAACAGTAAGCAGAAGGAAATTACTATTACAAATATAGCCACAAGTGGCAATACCGGGGTTAAAGCCAGTATGGAAATTTAGATCTTAAAAGCTAAGTAGAATAAAGAACTTTGGCAGTTAAGGACACCTGCATTAAAGATTACCAACACGTTTTTTGACAGACAGATGCTCATTCATTAATGTCCAAATCTTTATTGGGCCACGTTCTTCTTTGGCAGCACTGTCGCTTCCTATTGGTCAACTGCAAAACATTTTGGGGACATGCATTAATGGCTTAATTAAAAAAAAGTCCACCAAGTTTGGTCATGTTTAGAAATTGCACTTATTTAGAACTTGTGGTGCCCCCTATTGACCTATTCTAGAATAATACATGTGTTTCATCGTCATTATTTAACATAGCCTGCAAGTTTTGTAATGATTGGACAATCAATTTCTGGGCCCGTATTCACAAAGAATCCTAAGACTAAAAGTAGTTCTTAGTGACGTCATTCTAAGAAAAATATTAGAATTCCTCAAATTCTAAGATTTTTCTTAGAATTTTCCCTTGGTAAGATAAAAGTTATTCACAAAGCATCTTAAGCCTTAAGAGAGCTAAGAGGAGGGAGGAGGACTTTTAAGAAGCCTAAGAGTGTCTTAAACAGAGAAGATGGCGGAGAGACAGAGAGGAAGGAGAGATATTCTCCGTATATTGAACGACAGTGATTTAATAAGAAGCTACCGGCTTGATCGTGCAGGGATAATGTTTGTGGTTGACCTCATCAGGGATGAGCTTACTTCTCCCACCCAGCGTAGTAACGCAATAATGCTCGCTTTGGATTGCAGCACGTACCAGCGCTTCTCACACTCATCGCTTGTGCGTAAAGGGAGAGGGAACGACGCATTGATTTGTCAGGCAATGCGCTCCCAAGTCTGCTTCTTCCCTTGTGCTGTGATCTCGGGACCGAATTTCCCTCTTAAAACTCTGTTGTTCTCCTCCATGAGCTGTGCCAACAGCAGGCACTGCTCTTCTGTCCAGTTTGGCTTTCTCGTTCTTTTTTCTCTCCATTTCATTCATTGTTTTGGTCATTCTGCCAAATCAAACCGCTTTTTACAAGGAGGCCAGCAATCACAGTAATGGCTGACAGCTGAGTCTATGTCCAGCATTAATATCAAATAGTTTAAGTAGTAAAATTACCAGCATGGCGAGTAAACATAACAATAAGCAAATCAATATAATAATCGGCATTTGAATGAGGTACATTCAAACATTTTGAAGCTGTGTAATAATTAATTTAATTTTGCTGAGTTTCATCATCATGACATAAAAATTATTTTCACGATAAATACAGTCTAAGTTCTATGATCGGTTGATTTCACTGTCCATTCATTACTAGGAGTGCATTTTTTTTTTCCTTTTTGTAACAACCAATCACAGCTTTTAAAAGACTGCGTCATACCTAGCAATGGGGTCAACCACACCTCCTCACTAAGACAAAAGTTTCTGTCCCCTCCTTGCTCAGAGTTGCTCTCAGAAACTTCCTGAATCACTCTTAAGCTAAGATTCCTTGCTAGGAATTTTTAGGCTAAGTTAGGAGCTCTCTAAGAGGACTCTAAGAATCTTTGTGAATACGGGCCCTGATTTTTAGTCTGATTTGTGTTATTGCATGCCCATTTTTTGTATTTGTGGTTCCCCCTACTGGTCAATTTGAATGAAACTTTCAGGATATGCGCCTGGAAACTCTTCAGACATTGCTTCCAATGTGATGATTGGTCCAAATGTTGTGGAGTCATTTGCTTAGCCATGCCCCCTTTAAAGTTCATTGGTGAATATCTTCAAAAAGCAAAGAGATATAAATAACAGTTAAAGCGTTGGTGATAAAATTCTGAAAATAATCTTACATCATTCTGCTGATTTCAGGTATATTTTCAAATGTTTTGGTGACATTTGGTTGAAAATTATATGGAAAAAAAAATGTTGTGCATACAGTACAAATTACAACAAGATAATAAATATCACTGTTAAACTGAACTGAACACCGTTTGAAAAAAGCACGCACCCTTATCAGTGATTAAGGATTTGATTTGAAGTTATGTAAGGGATAATGTATAATGAGCCGGTGAATAGACTACTGGGAAAATAACTCGGAAGTTGTTGGACAGCTGCAGTGTTGCAGGGCAGCGTCCCTAGCAACGCTGGGCTACATAGCAACTGTGTAATGACTATTGCTACTAGCAGTGGTCATTACACAGTTTGATAACTTAATCAAGCCATTTAAGGAAAAATATAACCCTGTCTGCAGGGACGCATGATGGGGTCAAGCGGATCATGTGCATAATTAACCACAAAACAAGCAAATACTTCACTTTAATGACATATAACACTCATTATGCTTAAGATGAATCCTCTAAGCAAATGGCCATGTTGAATTGAAATTAGTTTATCATGTTAAATGTCCGAAATTGTATGAAATTGCTCCAATGCGTTAAACCAATCTTTGTGCATAATCACACAGCCTGATATGCCCTGCAAACACAGTGGGACTATTTTCTGAAAGCACAGAGCAAAGAAATGTCTTTTTTCCTCCCCTGGTCGGCTGTCAGCAGGAGCGGCGGCTGCAGCAGGGATTTCAGCACCACGGACAGCGCACATAAAAAGACTTGACAAGCGTCCCCTTTAAATGTGTTTGCTGCTAGCGAAACTATACATAATAGCCTAAATGAAGACACTGACATAGCCTATTTTCAATAAAAAAACAATGAGTTGAACGTTCATTTCTAGCTTTTGTAGTATAACGAATTTCAGAATTGTGTGAGTGACGGAGAGTGGGCGGCAGTGTTTGATGCAGGAAACTCGATATGGACTTAAAAATCAATTTCGGAGTGGGGGGGTTTCGGAATGGAGGGCTGTCCCCTGTCGGGACATTGTGCACACAGCCCTTCACCACCTCGATCCTAAAATAAACACCTGTTTTATTACACAATCATGCTTCCGTGTTGCGCCATTCAAATAACAAGAATTGCGGTTTAATACTCTTAATTATAACTGCCAGCTTATTGTAATTACAGTTAATTGGATGGGCCGGGCCGGTCCCGGACATAACTTGCACGGGCTCGGGCCGAGTCGGGCTGGATTTTTTGGGCCCAATCTAAGCTCTATTAGCCGCCCTGGTGGAAAGGGGGTCAGTTCAGGGGAACCCATATCCACTCGTTTCCCCTTAGCTGCCTCAAGAGCTGCCTGCTCTCGCCCTGCAGCTATGCGGAGTCCCTCCTGATCAAAACGCCACTCCACTTCTGAGCGTAGCAGGTCCAGATCCTCTATAGTCAGGCAGGCTGCATATCACATCAAAAGCATAGATCTATGCATTAATGATATGAAAGCGATAAATGTAGCCTAAGTCAGACAAATTGAGTTTAAATTCAGATTCTTTATTTTAACTGTACTCCAACTTTAATAGACATCCAGTTCAAAGGGTGCACTGTTATGTGTTTAGTTAACATCCAGTTTTGAAATGAAGACCAAAATTCTTGAACAAGATCACATTCAAAGAAAATATGCTCTACTATTTCAATGTCACTCTCACAAAATCCACACGAGTTGTTGTCCCAATTAAATCTTACATGTAGGAAGTTGTAAGATAGATAGATATCATTTAATATTTTAAATGTCACCTCTTCAGCTTTGTGTGGGATTGGATAAGATAGCCTAAATATATCTTCCTTATTTTTCTTGCCTCCACGTCATTGTAATCACGCAGAACATATTTTCTTTTTAGCTGGTAAGGATAGTACTGTGTATTTAAAACATTTCTAATAAATTTATTAGAGAATTGTTCACTCAGCTGTTGGAATCTGTCCGCTAAAGCTTGCAGCCTCTGTTGCCGGTTCATTTCGGATGTTCGCTGTGGTTTCGCCACCATGGTGCAGTAATGCACCATTAAGCTGGATGCTAACCGCAGTTAAACAAGAAGAAGAAGAAGAAGAAGCGGAGGATCAGGGTAGGCTAGACATTTTCGTGTTAACAGGGCATTTTTAACGTCTTATGACGTACCAATCATGTTAACAGGTAATTTTTTTAGCGTCTTAAGATGTACAAATTTGATGTGTTAATGCGAACGTCACATTAGACGTTTTGGTCCTTTCCGCGTTCCATAGTAGTTCAGCGCCTGGTCTATTTTTCACGCGAGCCGCAAGCGCTTCTGTCAAGCTGGATAGAGCAGCTCGTACCAAACAAGAAGTCAGACACAGAAAAGAGGAGAGAATCCGGCCAATTTTCAAAATAAAATAAATTTAAAAAATAATGTTTAATTATGATGTTGCTTGTCCGTCTTTAAATATTTGTTCAGTTTGGTCTAGACATGAGAGAGATGAAAACACACGCGCGCACACACACACACACACACACACACACACACACACACACACACACACACACACACACACACACACACACAGACAGACAGGAATGGCTGCAGGTTTGGGGTTGCAATTCACACATGCAGAACGAGAGGGGCGGGGATGTGGTAGAGATAAGTGAGAGATAACTTGCTAATTAGCTCAGTCAGATAGAAGGTGCTCCTTGGTGTCAGAGGTCGTAAGTTCACGCTTTAACTGATGTGTAATGTACATTTTAATGTAGACGTTCTTGTTGTCTTCCTATTCTGCCTGTTGTTGTTCAGACTTGCCTAAAATTGCCCGGCCCCAAACATTTTGTAGTAGCTGATGACCAAATAATCCTTTTTTGGTGAACTGTTCATATTTCATCATTAAAAACCTTGAAATTGTTATTTTAGCTTCTTGATGTAATACTTGATTGATACTCTCAAAGTGCACCAGATTAATTCATTTAGATGTCAAATGTTTAAAATTTTCTCCCCTCCCCTTCATGCCATCTAAAAAAATTTTCAGGCACAGGATTTTCTCTTGCTTCAAGCCCTGCAAATATCTCTGGCTGATTATGAGACAGCAACTTTTTGCATGGGTAGCGCCCCCTATGGGTTGATTTGAATCAAACTCTCACAATGTCATTCAAATACTTTATACTATTAATACCTAATACTTAACTTTGTTAATACTTAACAACGGTTTAGGTAAAATCCATTTATGTGCTGACCCATCATGCCCCCTCTAAAGTTCATTGGTCAGTATCACCAAAATGCAATGACATATCAAAAAGTCTCTGATGACTTTCGAAAAGCTCCATCCCATGATGATCGACATAACGTTTGGTGCAAAACAGACCTATGCCTTAGGAGGAGATGTAAAAATGGTTTTTTTCAGAAAATACAATATGGTGGACAATCTAGTGGGCGGATCTTTAGGGGTCTTTAGGCTTTGTTGGAACCCCTTCACCTGACGATGTGTTTCAAATTTAAAGTCAATCTGATATACGGTGCAAACACGCAATGCAACTACGACAGCTGCTGTGTACCACAAAGCTATGATAAGATTAATGAAACCATGTCATCTGATACTTCATGGAGTATTCATTCAGGCTCCTACACAGTCACACACGACGCGAGTTGACAAACCCCCTCCTCACCATGCTGGCTGTGTTAACAACGTAGGACTGTTGGTGCGGGTGTAAATTGAAACAAACCAATAACATCTTGGCCCGGTTTCGCAAACAAGGCTTAAGCCTAATCCCAGACTAAAATGCTGTTTGAGCTTGCTCAACTTTAAGTCACTTGCACAAACCTATCTTAAAATAGTCATAGATTTAGCCTGTTCTGGATTAAACAAAGCCAATTGCAAGAGGGTAGATTAGAGCTACTCTAGGACTAAATTGTAGTTTAAATTAATCCTGCAAAGAGGCAGGTTTAACTTCAGCTTAGTACTGTTTGTGAAAGGGAGCACAGATGGTTTGGGAGCATGGAGTATTTGGAATATCTAAATGAAGACCAGTATTCACTACAGAGGCCAGCCAGACGAATACTTGTGGACAGGAGCAATCCATTGAATCAGTACGATGAAATAACTTTCCGAGACCGCTTCCGTATGTACAAAGAAGATGCATTGGAGATCATTACATTGCTTGAGCCTAGACTTTCCTCCATGTCTCAAAGAGGAAGCCCTGTACCAAGTTCTCTTCAAGTTCTGATCACTTTGAGATTCTTGGCATCTGGAACCTTTCATCGTGAGACTGGTGATTTGTGTGGTGTCAGTGAAGCAACAGTCTGTCGAATAGTTCACAATGTCTGCAGTGCCATTTGTGAACTGAGAAGTCTGTACATCAAGTTCCCTGATGCTGCTGAGCAAGCCAACTATAAAGTAAGTTTCTATGAATATGGAAACTTCCCGGGAGTGATTGGCTGTATAGATGGATGTCATATTGAAATCAAGTGTCCATCAACTCCTGATGCTGAGGAGTACAGGAACCATAAGAACTGGTTTTCCATCAATGTCCAGGCTGTATGTACTCCCAATTTAGAGTTTTCTAACATTGTTGCCCGTTGGAAAGGAGCAACACATGATTCAAGGATTTTCCACAACTCTTCATTGTGTGCTCAGTTTGAGAGAGGGCAACATAGTGGACTACTACTTGGTGACAGTGGATATGCTCAGAGTTCCTATTTATTCACACCATGGCCACATCCCACAACAACTGAGCAGCAAAGATACAACAGAGCTCATATTCGCACTAGAGGGATGGTCGAGCGCATGTTTGGAGTGTGGAAGAATCGATTCCAGTCTTTGCGCAATACACTTCGCTTTGAGCCAAGAAGATGCTGCAAGGTGATCATTGCTACAGCTGTGCTGCACAACTACCTGAAGCAGCATAACTGTCCTGACCCTCCAATGGAACACCAGAATGATCCAGATGTGCCCATGCCCATGGCAGGAAATAACCAAGGAGGACTTGCGCTCAGAGCTGCTTTCACATTGCAGCACTTCAGTTAGAAAAAAAAACAAACATTTCACCATTGAATGCATTGATTATGTCTGGTTTTTGCCTTAATAGTGTTTTTTGTGTACAACATATATAAATAGTGTGCAGAAAAATTAAATGGGAAACTTAACCAAGGCTATTCTAAAATGTAGGTAGTGGTGTTTACATTACTCACACTCACAATTTCACAATCACTCAGTTTATTTTCACAAGATATTTCATTACACTACATAGCTGTCTCATGCATCTTTCTTTGAATAGCTCTCTCTTCTAATTTCATATCTAATTCAACCTGTAGAATTCTCATTTTCATCTCATGCTCTTCTTTCAGATATTTCATTTTCAGCTCATGAAATTCTAAGGCTAACTTTTCATGCATGGACATCCTTTTTGGTCTCTGCTGGAAGGTGGTGGAAGTATCCTTTGTCTGGGATGCCGTACCAGATGTGGAGGGTGCACAGTCACTGTGCACTGGCTCTTCCACCAGGGTTAAAATGATTTCCTCTGGGAAAAGAACACTGTTAGATACAAAAACTCACATGGTCCTGAGAATAAAATGAAAATAAACACGGACAGTGGAATAATCTGTATGTACAGAATGAGGTAACTAACTTGCTTTCTATCGTATATTTACCATTTGTGCTCAGGTCTTCATGCCCATTGTCCAAATGGTCATCATCTGGTATACCATCCAGAGGTTGCTGGTCCTCTATTATCCCAGTCAACAAGTCAGCCAATTCATCAGTCTTGTCTTTAGTAGGTGGGGGTCCACCACCAGTAGCAAATCTCTCTCTTCTGGCCTCTGCATTTTTTTTTTTCAAATCTAATTTGATGTTCTTCCACAGAGTCTATGAAGGCATATATATCATTCAATATAAACAATGTCACAAAACTATATGACATCTGTGATATACAGGTCATAATCAACATGTCTCACCTGCAGTTGCTGTACCGCTCTTGTGGTTACATTTTCATTTGCATTGAATTCACTACAAATGGCAGCCCAAGCACTCCTCTTCCTTTGTTCAATAGCAGCACTATGGCCTTTACTTTCAATAACAGCATGAGTTCCCACAATCTGTTTAAGTAAAGTTTTTTCATATTCAGTATAGTTCTGTGAGCGCTTTCTTTTACCTTCAGCCATGTTTGGTGTCAGAATTCCCTCCAGCAAAGCTGTCCTCAATTCCAGTCCAGGTTTTTATGAGCATCAATAGGCTAACAGGCTGTGCTCCCACTTGGGCTAATGAGGCTTGACACAGGTGTTCTGGTTTAAGCTTACTCCAGGACTCCACAGTCTGGGACAAACTAAGACAAATATAAGTCACGTTCATGCAAGCCACTTAAATGACCTAGCTTTACTAGTCTGACTTAGGCCTACTCCTGACTTGATACAAGCCTTGTCTGTGAAACCGGGCCATTGTCTTTTGACACCTGACAAGTGGCTCAACCTCACACACCTCATCCCTCTCCTCGCATCAGTGCACCGCTGACAGCGGCGCTGGCCTGTGATTGCGTTGGCCTGGCCTGCCTGTTGGGGGAAAAAATGACAGGCAGGCCAGCAGGCCAATCACAGCATCCCTTTTAAAACCTTTCTCCTTCCTTCCACCTGGGAAAGGCTACCACGATGTTGACCCTCGTTTTTTGAATTCACTGGTCACGTTGCCTTTTTGATTCCCTTTTGTGCTTTCTTGGCAACGAGGATTCTGTCTCCCGTGATGCTGCATATGCATGATCCTGCATTATGCTCAATGAGTGGGACTTTGTTATGCTGCAGTAGCGCAGGCTTTCAAATTTGCCAGGGTAGTAAAGAAGCACCTCTTGCTCCTCTCCTTCGGCTTCTCAGTCACACAGCACTGGCCTGGCTCTCAACGAAAACGCCAAAGGCGGGGCTATTCCCTGGTAGGGCTATATGTCCCTTGCTGGTAGATGTATTCTCAAGATGGCGGAACGTTATGGAACCCCCTAAACGACTTACCCGCCCAATGTGCAAACAAATTCGAAATTCTCCTTTTGTGAACATAAGTCAGATTATTGGTAAAGGTAATAATATACCAATGATGACATATTTATGAATGCAGACATCAATTTTTGCCAATAACTGAAAATGCTACACAATATCCCTTTAATTATAGTGCCCCATCTGGCCTATTGGCATTTTCATATTCTGAGGATCATTTGCACACAACTGCCAATCATTGGTGAAAATTTCATGTTTCTATGATGTACCATCTCACAGGAATTTGCGAAAAAATTTCTGAATGGTAATAATAATAATAACAATAATAATACAACAGCACAAACACTTTGTGTGTGATTGCGACCTAAGTAGGTAAGAACAAATAATGGAACAGCTTGAACAGTGTGGTAGGTTCACAAAATTTTGTCACTGTACTGTAATGCCGCCTTTAAAACTAGAAAAAGAAAACAACACCATATTACAATATCCAAAATTGGCATAGTGCCTCACACAATACCATCATATACTGCATACCCTAGTGAAATTTTAGGAAGGCATGAAGTAATGAAAATTTAGATACTGCCCAAGCCTAATGTGAACCTATCCTTGCAAACATTTTTTTGAAGGCATGTTGCTGTGGAACAGCTAGTTAAGTCCTCCTGAGATGGAAGAAAGCACAGCCCGTGGTTCTTTCCCTTGATTCAGTTCAAGTAGGTGGCACTGTTTGCCTTTATAGCCTCCCATAGCTTCTACTGTAAAGAGGTGAGAGGGGGGTAAGCCTACCCAAAAACAATGTCATTCAATTTTTCAAAAGTTTCATGACTTGCCTTGGAGATTGTTTTTTTGTATGCAATAGCTAACAGAGTGTGATACTCTAGTTATCAATTTTAAAGATCAGCACAGAGCAGACCACAGAAAAGTCAGTTATAACACATTATTCTCTTTATGCATGACACATCGGATTAGTGGAGCTCAGTAATCCTGTGCATTATTACCTCATTCATTTTGCAGTTTTTCTTTTTTACATTTCAGGTTTTATTATGCATGATGGTGCACACATGCCTGTATCAATTTTTTTTTTTGCAATATGATGTAACAATTTACAACATATACTATCTACCTCGCATGAAATTCAGCACGCAACACACAAAAAACAATGGTTGCTATCACTGTCAGAGTACTTTGTGAGGATCCTTATATAATTAAGTAAATCTTGATGAGCACCAACACAGTGCTGCTTATATGCTGATAATATGTTATGTTGTGTATGTAAGGAACTGTGTCTGCAAACCAAACTGTTGGCCCCCTCGTCCTGTCCAGTAGCTGAGTTCCTATCCAAAGCTCCACAACCTCCTGCTGGACATGCCATCAGGAGTGCTGTGCAGATGCTAAAGGTAACAAATACTAACAAATACTACATAATACTTCAGTTGATTCTGATGTCAGACTCAGGCCACTATACACACAGACAAACTTCGACATGAACACCTACACATCCACATACAGTTCCCAGCAATTCCAGCAACTCAAAGTCATTGAGTTTGTATTGATTCCCACTAACTTTCTCTTCAGACAATAGATGCTATGGACCAGTATGAAGACCTGACAGATCTGGGCTACCACCTGGCTGACCTGCCTGTGGAGCCCCACCTGGGCAAGATGGTGCTGTGTGCTGTGGTGCTCAAGTGTTTGGACCCCATTCTAACCATTGCCTGTACACTGGCCTATCGCGACCCCTTCGTCCTTCCTGCCCAGGGCTCTCAGAAAAAAGCTGCTCTACTCTGCCGCAAATGGTTTACCTCTAACACCCTCAGTGACCACATGGCCCTGCTGAGAGCCTTCCAGGTGGGGGTCAGGGAGTGTATTATAAGAAGAGCTTAATTTAAGTGGAGATGTAAGGCAATGCTCCTTACTTTGACCCCCAAGTGATCACAATAAATCAAAGAGCTCACAAAATTACTATCAAGTTAGGAAAGAAGACATTACTTGACATTAACAAAAAAAAAATGCACCTCTTTATGACAAGTTGATTTATTATTATTATAATTAGTTGTGCAAGACAAGTTGTTATGACAAAGACATCTTATGGTAATGTCATTCTGGTAAATGTCAAGTTGTCATTATAAGGACATCCCAAACAAATTTAATGTGAACTTGTCATGACAAAGACAACTTCTGGTAATGTCACTTTGATTAATGTAAAGTCAACTCAAACAGTGTCAACTTGTCATTACAAAAACCGAATGACACTTAATGACAGCAGTCATAAACGTTTAAAACTGAGTAGCTGGTGGCACCTTGGGTGGTAGCCTCGGCCACCAGTGTATGAATGTGTGTGTGAATGGGTAAATGTGACTCGTAGTGTAAAAAGCGTTTTGAGTGGTCACTAGATGACTATAAAGGTGCTATACAAATGCAGGTCCATTTACCATTATGACATGTACGTAATGTTCATGACAGGTTCTCGACCGTGTCATGTCATAGTTATGACAGTGTCATGTCACTCTTATGTAGATACCTTCAAGTAAAGTGTTACCAATCAGACTTACCTGTGAGGAGATAGCAGAGAAAATTCAGGAGCTTGTTTAGGAAATCACATCATGAGTATCACTGTTTTTTCCAAGTAGTTGTTTGAAGCTGCTTTGATTTATTCATTCCCTTCCCTTTTGAACAGAATGTATAGAAGTTCTCAGGAACACCGCTCAGCCTTGCAGACAATTTTTTCCAGTGGCCACTTGCAGTATTGCAGCAAAATCCCCTGCGGCCCAAAAGCATTTTCCCCGTACACCACCTCTGTAAAAGAGACACGGTGTCCAAAATCAACTTTTTTACTGGCCAAGGGGCTGGTAGATGAAAAAATCCATCAGTCAAAATAATAAATTGCCTTTCTTCGTCACATATACATTTGTTAAAATGCATTTCATTGAGATAACAAGATATTATGTTGAATACAGACTTAAAGAAGAGGCCAGAGCAAAACAGCTCATCACCATAGCCTCATTATGTGAATAAGTTACCTCTGCTAAGAAGTCTAGGACTTAAATTGTGAAAATTAAGAAAGGAAGGATTGAGGCTGTAGTCCATTAACTATGTGTGAGGCAATAGTTTGCTGTCTTAGTTAAGTTTTTTTTTTCTTTTTTTGAAATCACATGTCTGTATTGGTACAAACATATACCCGCCAGTGTGGTGATTCGCCTTTGGGGATGTACTTACGAAAAGGAAAATCTACCCGCATTTGGTGCTTGGTGGCTGTTAATTTTGGTTCATGAAGAGACTCTGCAAAACTTTTGTCAGGACACCTTAAACTGCAAGTATATCAATTATGACTCTTTCTGTTCTGAATTTTTGATCCATTGAGGTTTTAAATTTGTAAAACTTTCCATGAGCCGAGACAAGCATTTTAAAAATCCATGACATCATCACAATGTAAAGTCTATGGGTTGAGAGGGAACCTGCGGGAGGGGCCAGCGGGAGAAACACTACTGTGCATCTTCAGTAGCCTGCATACTGTGGAAGTAAACCAGGATGCTAGAAACTTTTTTTGGTGTATGCGCCAGGCGAGCAACTCTATCTGAACGTCTGGTGTCTAGGTATTATTATAAATCTATGCGTGAAATAGTAATTAATTTGGACAAACTAATCAAAACCAATAAAACAATAGGAAGGAATTTTCATGTCCTGATTTTAAAGAATTTTATTTTTATCAATGTAATGTGTGACAGTTTATCATGTCAGCAAGTGTAGGATGTTTTCCTTCATGTTGTCCTGTTTGCTGTCAGGCATGGCAGAAGGCCCGCAGTGACGGCTGGGAGAGAACCTTCTGTGAGAAGAACTTCCTGTCCCAGGCCACCATGGACATGATACTTGGCATGCGGACACAGCTGCTTGGGCAGCTCCGTGCCATTGGTCAGTTCCACTTTGATTTCCTTTATACTGTGTGTACACCCCCCAAATGTGTGTGGTATGACGTAATGTTACCACACTGCCTGTTATCTTTTATTGGTCTATTTGGTTTTCTTAGTGTCATTAACATATTAATATTAAAGCTGCAACAAAGTCCAACAGTCCCTCACAATAAATAAGTCCTGTTATATTAAATATGGAAATGTGGAAGTGGCTGAAATTTGATTGGATCCAGTAGAAAACATCTGATCAGGACGTTTCTAATTTTAATAGTTTTTGGTGAATGAATGAATAAACATTCAAAATGGCCTGTCTGTCCCCCAGGTTTTGTGCGAGCCCGTGGGGGCAGTGACATCCGTGATGTGAATCTGAACTCTGAAAACTGGGCTGTGGTGAAAGCAGCTCTGGTGGCTGGCATGTATCCAAATCTGGTCCATGTCAACCAGGAGTCCTCCTTGCTCTCTAGTAACAGGGAGAATAAGG
The DNA here is from genome assembly GCA_035609425.1 of Epinephelus awoara. NCBI lineage: Eukaryota > Metazoa > Chordata > Actinopteri > Perciformes > Serranidae > Epinephelus > Epinephelus awoara. The sequence goes on from CM069312.1 coordinate 34,081,799, forward strand.
TCCACTTTCATCCCACATCAATCCTGACCCATTTCAAGGAGGTAGGACAACAAATCACGTCATGTCTAATTCCATCTTTATATTGTGGTCTTATCACTGGTGATCTTAACTTGCGTTTTGTTCACTGAGCACTGCCCAGAATGCTCAGGCCTTTTACAGGCCCTGCAGGATCCATGTCTGCATCAGTTATCACACATATTATGAACCCACATGTTGAAAAATCTTTTTCTGCCCTGATTGAAAGGACACAAGTATAACCATTTCGGCAAATATGTTTCATGTCCTTAGCTTTTTGAAAAATACAATTACACAAAGTTTTTTTCACCTCCCACATGGAGAAAGAGAGGTGGGTGAAGACACACAGAAAGCGATTTACCAGCTGGAGGTGGCTTTGCTCGTTTTTACGTTGCTACGTGCCTCACATTTTTTGTACCCTAGGCGCCTGGCGTTTTTACTGGAGCACTCTGAACACCTCGAGTTTAAAAACTTCAAAAGTCATAAAACTTCCAGATAAACCAGAGATATTGGATAAAGGAGATACCCCACCATAGGCTTATCCAATGTTAAGAAAACGGTTACTCTTCCTGTCTCCTAAGTGGGGGTGGTTAGCTCTCCCTCCAATCAGAGCCTGTTCTCCCTCAACCCCCCCCTCCCCACCACCTCGTGTTGAACAGAGGATCTGTGGATGTCTGTGTAAATGGGAATGAAAATACATTCTTCCTATTATTGCAGCCTATTGCTGCACAAAGCTTGGGCACCCCTAACTGTGATTTTGTGCCTGATTTTGCTGCCTGTTTATCAAGATCACAAGATCTCTCGAGAACTTGTTTTCTGAGACGGACAGGGCTTAAACAAAGTTAACTTTCTCTTGATCTGTGCGGATGAAAAATACAGCTTTAGTATCAGAATGTTGGTAAGATGTGTGGCTTGTGGAAAATGAACCCAATATTTACGTTAGTGACTAGAGGGCGAAAGAATTGACCAAAAATTGTGATCACGTTCATTTTCCTCATTGACGACAATACATTCAGAGCTGCCGCAAGTCTCCTATGGGGGCGTGGCGCTGACGTCTCTAAATCAGGAAGTGAGCTGAGTGGGGTATCTCGCTTTATCCAATATCTCTGGATAAACTTCTGTCATCTCCAGTTTACAGTTGGTAAACAATGTGGTTAGTGTTAATTTTTGTTAGGCTTGGCCTGACGAAAGACAGCAGGTTGTCAGACTGCCCCAGAGTCATCCTAAAATATGCCTGGAAATGGCCATCATGGAGGTGAAGCTCCCGGACCAACTGGTGACACTCCATGTGATCCAGCCTCTTTTTCAGGGTCTCTTGTACCCACACAGATGTCCGTTTCCCTGTGCCCAACAAACTATTTGCTGACAGCCTCTAACCCTCAACCAGAACAATAGCAATTACCCTCTGCCTTTTTGGAACAGATGAGCAGCTGCAGCAGTTGCCTCATCTCACTGCATTGCAGAATGTAGCATTTCGGGAGATCCTTTGTTTCCACAGCAATAAGACTGTTTAACACCTCCTGAATCCAGTCATACACACACACTTCGTCGCATTAGCCACAAGTGAACTGGGCTGTGGAATGAGCAATTTAATTTTAATTTCATTTCTATTTATGCACTTATTTTAACTATTATTTATTTATTTAGCGAATGCAATTTTCTCAAGACAAGCAGTTGCCTCTTGATCCATATTGTGGAGGGAGACTAGACCTCCTTTTAGTCTTTGGAGAGGGCAGGCTTCAATAATATGCTCCATGGTTTGCTCCTCTCCACAAGCACACAGTGGGCTCAGGCTGCTCCCCCATCTGTGAAGGCTGGCAAAGCAGGGACCTTGAGCAGTCCTAAATCTCTTCAAGGTGGACCACTGTCTCCTTGGCAGGTTGGTGCCAGGGACTGGTTGAGTCGGGTCTGACACTAGATGTTTGTTTGGGATGTCTTTATATTCCCATTCAGTCACTCAGGCAGACAGGGCATCAAAGTCAGTGGGTGGGTGGGGGGTCCTTCGACGTCTAGATCGGAGACGAGCTGGTTGGCTATGGGTTGAAGATGTCGGCGTGGATTGGTAAATGGGGGGAGTCTTTGACCTTTTGGAGCATCCTTTAGGTGAGTTCAGTTCGTCTGATGTTTGGGGGGGGGTAATTAGATAGGACAGGGAGCCAGGGGAGCGCTGTTGAACGAATAGTCCCAGTTATGTTTCGCATAGTGGTGTTAATTTTCGGTTTTCAGGTTGAGAGCTGTGAATAGGATTCTCTGAGTTAGCTCTAGGGTGTCGTCTCTTGGAATTTAGTTTGCTAGTAGGATCATTTGCTTCCCTAGTCATGCCCGGGTACTGACGCGGGGCGCGACGTGAACGCTTTTTTTTAAAACTTATTTTATTTTATGTCTATTTAATACGATTGTGTTGATGTTGATGAGGGGGAGTGTGGTTGTTGTTTATTGTCTTTTAGGAACTGCTGGACAGCTGAATTTACCTTTGGGGATAAATAAAGTTCTTTCTATTCTATTCAACTCTAGCGAGTAATTATTATTACTAATCAAATAAACAGTAGATTGACCACATGGGAAGGTTAGGGTAAGGAGGTATTGGGGTGGGTGCTTGCCAACAATAAACAGATGATAAAAAAGGGTTAGCAAGTGTTTTTCTTTATCAGTGATACTCAATTTAGGAAAAAAAAAACAGGCAGTGTGGTGCCCCTCGTGATTTGCAACTTCCAAAATGCTTTCTTAGGCTGCCTTTACACTACCATGTCTTGATGCCTAATTCCGATTTGTTGCCTATATCCGATTTTTCCTGACTGCTGTATACATGTTCTATTCACCTTATTTTTCACGGAGACACGGAGGCAAAACAGAACGCAGCCAGCTTCTGTTTTTTTGTGCGACACTTCCGGTCCAGCACTCTTGACTACTGTGTAAATGTCCCATGGTATTTGCTACAGTGACATTACTGCACGCATGGAAATGTTTACATTACTGAAAGTAATTTTAAGGACTAACTTTAAATATTTGAAGTTAATCGATAAAGAATAAATCACCTGGAAAGCTGGCGCTGCTCCGCATAATTTAAAAGGTAACTTAGCTGACACAGAGCGGTGGAAATGTCCGTGCAGCTGCAGACAGGTGAGGCTGGATGATTGATGGGTACATGCTGATTCTGGTGCTATCAGAGCCGATCCACGTATCACTTTGGCTTAATAATCAACTTAGTCAATAAAAACAACCCATCCTGTGTTAGGAGTGTATGTTGCTGACAGAAAAAAAGAAAGAAAAATAGTCTGTGTGTGCCAAGGGCGCGAGCCGCAGCTTCAGCTGCTCAGGTAGAGAGGCTGTGTAGCCCAGTGTGTTTTTTCGCTGATTCGGTTCTGCAGGTTCTCTGCTGGTACACTGGAGACGGGGATCAAGCAGTTTGTCTTACTCGGGATAGACTGTGCTTTTTTTGGTTCATAGTTGTTGATTAACGTGTGATTTATTCGGCTTTCCTTCCTTTACCTCGCTCATGAGCACATCATCAAAATGCGCTGTCGACGCATTATTCATGATGTACGACGTGGATTGCCAGGAAATATCCGATCTGACTGTTTAGATTACAGACCTATTGGCAGATATCTGATTCATATCTGATATATTTCCACATATGAAGGAGGCCTGAATCTGATCTGACAATATCCGATATCATGTGTTTTTTTCCTGTTTACACGTTCATGTTAAGATCCGATCTGTGCCACTTGAGAGGAGAAAATCGGAATTGGGTCAATTGAACCATGTAGTGTAAAGTAGGCTTTAGTGAGCCATAGAAGAGAGAGCCACATGTACACATATATCCCCTGCAACTATTGCTTTGTACATATTGTTTTGACTTTTATGCAAATTGAATGAAGGGGATTTTCCCCACAGCCCCTGTACACAGCACTGACAGGCTGATATACAACCATTTACCATCAATAAATTCCATAGATTCCCAAGCAAGAGCTGGTACTGAGGTACTGAAGTAGTTGGAGAGTTCTAATATAACTGTCTGAGTGCAATCTATTGTAACAAATCCATCCATCCGTTACCTATACCGGCATCGTTGAGAGTGTGGAGGGCAAGGGTAAGAAACCCCTAGGAAAAAACGTGACAAGCTGCCTGGTTCTAAGCCCCTAGGCAGCTTCCAGCAAATCCCACTGACCAAGGCTGTGTTCTGCTCCTCCGCTAAAGGACGAGAGGTTGGCAGGGTGTGTCAGCTTTCCTCCAGAGTCCACACACCCCTCGATATGGAGCTGTGCACTTTATTATTTTTTTCTGTAGGGGTTTCAGACCCCTACCTTCCGGACAGGTACAGTAGACTTGTCCCTAGACCTGGTAACATCAATAAAGTAGGGGGGATTGATACTGAGAATAGTAGGCTGTAGGATTTTTAAGAGGAATTAACAGATCAAATAAGGCAGCTGGGGTGGTCAGTAGGGCTGTTGGAACGAACTTCGCTATTCAAAAACAATTCACATTATTGTAAAAATAAGCATATTCGAAGTTGGAAACTAAGGTTAGAATATTTGACTTCCAAAACGACACAAACCAACGTCGTGCATTGTGACGTTAGGTGCAAAGTGATGTATGTTGTTTACAAGATGGCGGAAAGCAGTGCATAGATAGAGAAGATCCAAACTCCGTGTAGAAACTGTTTGGATTTCCTTCAAAGAACGAAAAAATAACATCCAGGGAAACCGCGATATGCAAACTATGCAAGGCATTGTTGAAATGTCACTCAACTACGAGCAACCTGAACGCACACCTCCATTCACTGCATTACAATGAGTACGGAGCTATGTTAACGGAGGACACAGAGCCCCGGAGAAAGCAGTCAAGAATGACCTCGTTTTTGCCTCCCTCCTCATCTCAAGCCCTGCCAGCTGCTCGACAGGACATGATAACACACAAACTGACACAATTCATCTACAAAGTCATGAGGCCAATCAACATCACGCAGGGGGGAGGATTTAAGGAGCTCCTCTGCGAAATTGAGCCAAGGTACACTATTCCCTCTCGTGCAACCATTACCAACAAAATAGTGAAGCTCTATGATACCACTAAAGACAACATCAACAAGCTGGTATTTATGTGTATATAATGAGCTAAAAAAACATAAAAAATTTGAATATTATTCGAATTTTTAACATAAAAAACATTAAAAATACGAAAGTGATTGTGGGGGAAGATTGACAGCCCTAGTGTTCAGGGAGAACCAGAGGCTATGAGAAGAGCTTTATTCTTAATTTTTTCATTGTAAATCATTTTTATGAATATTACCTGCAATTGTCACTGGACTTTATTGGAGTAAGTATTGCATACAAATAAACAGTGTTTTTCTAACCCATGGATATGAGCTAAAGTCACCTCTGTTTGCCCAGCACCACCGGCTACATTAAGTGGACACTTACCTTTTTTAAGGTTGTATCACTAGTTGTTTATAGGGATGGACCAATCAGATGTCAAAGATCAATATCTGGGCCGATGAAATCATTAACTCATTAGGAGTGAATTTTATTGAGCTATATATAGCCCTATCCAATCGTTAGTCCGTCAGCTATCTCGCAGGTAATTTTACCTGTGGCTGAGCTACACCCGCCGCAAATCACCATGCACCATAAAAGACAGCAAATACAGTATAAGACTGTTTATTTTTGTTATAAAATAAGCTTATAAGTTATGAGTAGTTGTTTCATATCTGCTTGGTGTATTTTGATCAGAGGAAAGACAGACAGCCTTGGACAGCTGATGACAACCACACTCACCACACCACAGCAAGCACAACAAAAGCTCGGTTGGCTCTATATCGGGTCATTGATCTTCAGACACCCTCACCTGGGCGACCCCAAGCAGCATGCTATACCATGTCCCCTCTTTTGATCCACAACCACCTGGAAGTGCGCTCTACAACTTTACTGATGTTCTTAGTGGCAGATCTCCACAAACTCCTGGTATTTTGCCATCTTACGCCAGTGGGCCTCCTCAATTCAGTCTTCCCAGGGGACTGTGAGTTCCAGAAGCACTACTTGCTTCGATGAGTCAGATGTTAAAACCAAGTCCGGCCACAGTGTTGTGGCAATGTGCTCTGGAAATTTCAACTGTCTCCCAAAGTCCACCTACAGCTGCCAGTCATGAGCTGAGACTAGTAAGCCTGTTGCAATCTTTAGCTGGTCTGGAGGCCGCTCTCCTGCCCAGACAAAGGCAATGATGCACCTTGCTGGAAGCTGGTGTTTGGCCTGCTGGATCCCTGTGCAGATGGCATCAGCAACTGCCTTCAGGACTTGGTTGTGGCGCCATGTATACCTCCCCTCTTTAGGGCAGAAGCTCAATATATGCTAAAGGGAACCTCTTGCCTGACACAGTGGGCATGCTGGGGTTTCTGCAAGACCCCAAATGTGCAGGTTAGATGGGCTTGACAGGACATCATACACCGACTGCATCAGTCTTGTTGGTTCCCACCTCCAGATCTCTGTCCAGGTGATCTTCCATGCCGATGCCTGACCCCAGTTCATCCAGGCTCCTTGTTGACGCATGGCCACTGTCCTGCTGCGGTGCTCCTCCTCCACCTCTGCCCGGATCTCTCCCTGAATCAGCTGCCTCCTCTTTCTCCCCTGAGCTTTGTCAAAGCGTGGTCTTGCGTGTGTCCCCAGCCTTGCTTGTCTGACTGCCACAGAGCCCACCAAGACATTGTGCCTCAGCCTGGCTTCAGCTCACTCAGCTGCCTCCTGAGCCCGCCACTTCCCACCAGTCATCACAGCAATGCTGGCAGAGGAAACCCTGGTGTCCGCTGAGTCTCTGTAAAGTAGCACCTCCCTGGATCTGGTGACCTTAAGTTCCTCTGTTAGGCTGGTGAAGGGAAGCTGGAGCTTGTTGGTGTGCCCGTAAAGGGCAATTCTGCTGAGGCTCTTCGGCCGGCCGAGCCATCTCCGAAGGAACTGGCTGATGCTTCTGTCGAAGCCTTCTACGATGGATGTTGGGACTTCGTAGATCATCAGAGAAGTCTAGGCAGGATCCCATGCTAATAGATCCATGCCTTGAACTTCCCCGGGAGAGCTGACTTATCCACTGCCAGCCAGGTCTTCAGTTCCTTGTGAGTGGACTGGACCGCTGCTGTGTCTCTGTGTCCTATCAAAGATCTTCCCCAGACTTTTCACAGGCTTCTTTGTCACTGATGGGATTGGGGCTCCGTTCACTTGAAAGCGATATTTGACCTCCACCTTCCCCTTTCTCAAGACCAGGGATCTGGATTTGGCTGGCTTAAAGGACATCCTTGCCCACGTGAAGAGCTTCTCCAATCCACGAAGGGGCCAACAGCATCCTGCCACTGATATAGATGTGACCATTAAATCGCCCATAAAAGCCCGGATCGGGGGTTGGCGGATGGCAGATTTGGACAGCGGCCCTCGACATTCCACCTCAGCTGCCTTGACAAGCATGTTCATTGCTAGGGCAAACAATACCACTGATATAGTGCAACCAGTGATAATGCCTTTCTCCAGACGATGCCATGCAGATGTCACTTTCCCAGAGGTGAATCTTAAACTGAAGTTGCCGTAGTAGTCCCAAATAAGCTCACAGATCTTCCCTGGTACATGGTGTGCCGCCAATATTTTTGTCACCATCTTATGTGGAATAGATCGTTAAGCGTTGGCGAGGTCAAGCTACAAGGCTGACAGATCTCCTTGGTTCTCCTTTGGATCAGCTGGATGACCACTCCTGTGTGCTCTGTACAGCCTGGCACGCCTGGAACCCCACCCTTCTGCACTGCAGTGTCAGTGTAGGAATTCCTGAGGAGGTACTCTGTGAGCCGGTTGGCAAGGATCTTGAAAAAGATCTTTCCTTCCACACTAAGCAGAGATATAAAATAAACACTCAACAGAATACAGGTCACTCAGGTGACTCAAGTAAGGCCTACATCAAAGCAAGAGACCCAGGAGAATACTCTCTTAAAGGGACAGAGAAATTCCCTTGATACAGCGACAAGGCCAAAAAGTTAAAGGGTTTGTTCTTTTATACTAGGGCTTTAGTCAAAGAAAATCTTGGTCGACTAAAGTCGTGCATAATCTTCAACTAATTGATTAGTCATGGAAAAAAAAAAAAGCATGCTAGTTTTACATCTGCAGTGGTGTGTCTGTGTCACTCTGCAGTTGTACCTCTAAAACGCTAGTTGGCGGTGGAGGACTCTTTTAAGTGCTGTAAAGTTTAGTTCATTCAAAACACACATTAAATATGGCTTAATAGAGACAATTTCAAACACGAGTATGCAAATCGGCTTTACTATAAATCGCAGAATTGACAGACAAACACTTGGCTTTATCTGGACACATTTCCCCCACCAACACAATAAAGTAAAGTAAAGCAAATAAACTTAAACTTAAACTTAAATAAACTTAAAACAACATGCTAAAGTTATTAGCACAAGTCTATGGCATTTTACATTGTATAAATTAGCCTAGTGTCTAGCGATCTTTCCCTCTTCTCATATAAAACCAGGGACAACATTTAAAGGAGCTATATGTAAGAAATCTCAAGCAAATAGTCGTAAAATCATCCTAATATGTCACAGAGACTAAGGAATAATGTTCATATAACATACTGATCTCACCGACAACAATAGTACAACCAGAATATTTGCATTTAAAAGAAAAAAATTCGGTCCGCAAATCATGTTTATGTTTTGAATTTGTGTTTTGGCCTGTTGCGCCACCCACCGCCTTCTACCAGTCACACACTCAGTAGCGTCTCTCAGCATCAGTTACAGTTACGACTGAGCTACAGCAAACAGCATTAGCAGTGTCCTGGTACATAGCATTAGCAGCTGGCTCCTCCTCAGTTGTATCCCGACAGCAGCATTAGCAGCAGAGAAACCAGACTTGCTCGAACGGTCCGCTGGAAAACCAAAGATCAAGGATGCAACGACGCAGCCCTGCCATAGCAGCCGTCCTTGGGCAAACAAATCAGTCTCCAGCGTGCCGCTGTCCAGCAACCTCGAATCTGTAGGGGAGGGGGGCGGACACGACTTGAGGCAGTATTTTGAATTTGAGTGCAGTAACCGTTTTGGCCACATTCTTACATACTGCGCCTTTAACAAAGGTAACGCACATGATTTGGCTCCATTACAACTCACAGGATTCACCGACAAAACAACTGTCTTATACTAAACACGTTTTCCAAGCAAATACAACATGCTAATGTTATTAGTGCCAGCCTATGGTATTTTACGTTGTATACATTAGCCTAGCGACGAACAGAGATTTCCTCTGTTCATATGAAGCCAGGATAAATCCCTACAGGATATATCACACACAAGACCTAAAATGCTATTTTAGTGGAGCCTTTACTGTCTTCACAATTTATTGTTTCTTATCTGTAAAATACAAGTAAATACAAGCTTCATTTCCACTGAGGGAAATGGTGTCAGAAATTGACAGGAGGTCTGCGTCACCGCGACGCTGAGTGTTAGGGTGGGCGAGTGTAACGTTACAAATGCAATCCCGGAGTTTTAAAACTCAACCGGAGTCAAAGATGACTAATGAGTTTTAGAATGAGGTTACAGTGGAAATGTTGATTAGTAATGTTAACGTTACGAGTAAGTGGAAACGCACAAGGAAGATAACATTAATGTTTCAGAGGCTACGCTACATTAGGTTAATGTTAGCCAGTAGCAACTGGATGCTGTGTTGTCATATATAACATTATGAACTGAACTGAACTTCTTTGTCATTTTTATGCGCAGTACAAAAACAAACTGACATTTCACATACCCCAGGCAAAACAGAAACAAAATATTTAAAAACAATTTGTGTAACATACAAGAAAGCACACATAGTGCAATAGTAAGATTAAAGGTGCGTTCACACCAAACGCGAATTCGCCAATTCGCGCGTCAAGATTACATACAAAGTCAATGCAAACGCGTTGACATCGCCCGGCGCGATGGACGCGTCTAATCGCGGCGCGATGGACGCGATAGACGCGGCGCGATAGACGTGAAATTCGCGTCCAACGCCTCATCGCTCGAGTAACAAAATATTGAACTTTTGAGGCGAATTCGCGTGAGTCATAGCCGTGAAAGCCAATCAGCGTTGAGATTCTCCCAACGTCATGGTTGACATCCAGTTGTTGACACAACAATAAACTGCTACTCACCGGAGACAGATGGACAGACACTCCGCAGCTGAAATGTAGCGCCTGTAGCTGGTGTCCTGCCGGGAGATCCTGGCACCAGCCCTCGCCAACAGGTCCTCAAACTGGGCCCCAGTCAGCCCGAAGTACCGCTGAAAGTGGCTGTCATCCAGACGGAGTTCCTGGAGGAGGTGGTGAAACTCGCCGAGCTGGATGTGCTTCTGCAGGATCGGGTGAACCCAATAACGACGGCGTTTGGCCCTCCGAGGCATTTGGGACTTCAAGAGCAGGTACAAAGCGGCGATGGTGGTTATCTCTGCCACGGTCGTCAGTGGCTACCCGGAGCTATATGATACTACGTGTCTACTCTACAGAGACCGCAACAAAAAGGAGCAGGCTTGGGTGAAAGACGCCGAGGAGACTGGTCTACTTGGTAAGTTCTGTAAATATGTGTCTGTAATTAGTTTGCAGAATGGTTGTACTATGAACGTTAGCGCTAGCTTAGCTCCAGTTAGCACAGCCGCCGGCTTCCCCGCTACTCGCGTCAATGACGCGATGACGCGAATTAACAAAATGGTCAGGCGTCGAAACTCGGGCGTTACGGGCGGCGCGTTACTCGCGTTACGCGCGAGTAATTCGCTTCATTCGCGTTTGGTGTGAACGCACAGTAAAAGGGTCGACATTTCACAGTCAAAAACTCCATAGATAACTGAGGGGACCTTAAAACATCACAGCACCATGAATTGTTTGTGTAGACACCACAGAGCTTACCAGATGATGCAGCCTTCCTGTCAGCTCTATGTAGTGTTAGCCTCCTTAGCTCAACACCGGTGTTTTACATGTTACCATTCATCCATGTCTCAGTGAACACAAGGACACAGCAGTTCCTCATTCCTCAGACTGTGGATCTCCACAGTCAGATGAGGGCGAGCGTCAGGACACAGGCCAACATCTGAGCTGCAGTATTCACTGTAATGGGAAGTGCATTGGGAGTACCAAAGCCTGAATGCATTTATTGCAATAAGTCACACCCACTTTGACCAATCATTACCAAACTTTATGGCTGGCCTCAGAACTGAACCCACACCATGCTCACCAAATTTCGTACAAATCCAATCAACTTTTACGAAATGTGATATTTCTGGGTTGACAGCGTCCACTAGTCGCTAATTTGCGCCAGTTTTGGCACCGAGACTCTGAATGACCTCTGGAACAACCGTGCTAAGTGTCATTTTGATATCATTTAGTCTGACAAAAATCTATAAAAAATATGCAACAATATGTGTATTTTAGCTAGCAAAAAGATTTTGTCATTGATAATTTGCACATTTTTTGACCGGGCAAAATTCTTTTGATAACTTTAGATCAGGTCTTTGTCGAGAGTCTACATGCCAAGTTTTATGCAGTTTGGACAAAATCTGTAGGAGGAGTTTGAAAAAGTAGGTTTTGGATGTGTAGCAACTTAGCGAAGGAAATGTGTGGTGGAAGTGGGCGAGGCCTATGTCATAAAGTTCAGCACTATTTAGGATGTACATGGATATAAAGTTTATGAATATGTGATTTAAACGCCCACTTCGACCACTCATGACCACCTTCAGTATACTGCCTCAGGAATGACCCTACATAATACCCACCAAATTTCATAAAAATTGGTGTAGCCATTTAGGAGATATAAACTTCCCATGTAAAGATAAGGAACAGTTTGCGTTTTCATAGCTAGCTACAAAAATTTGTTTGTCAATAATTCGCACATTTTTTGATTGGGCAAAATTCTTTGATAACTTTGGATCAGGTCCATCTTGTGAGTGTAGTTTGGACAAAATCTCTAGGAGGAGTTTGAAAAAGTAGGCTTTGCAGTTTTTGCAATTTTTGGCGGGCAAAAAGTTAGCCGGAAGTGGGTTGGGCCATGGCCACATGATGCAGCTCCATTCAGGGAATCCATGGATATAAGGATTTTGAATGTGCGACATACCGTGTGGGAGTTACATGCCAAAACGTGTTGGCCTTGATTGTAGCTCCCCCTGTAGGTGCACATATGTAATTTTTTGTGACTGAGGTCCCTGCAGGGGTCTGGACCAACCCTCCAAATTGCACCGCCCTCCCTTGCATGGTGTACCCTGCAGCACCACTTTTACTTACAGAAAAATAATAAGATGTATAATAATAATAATAAAAACTTGAACAAAAACAATAGGGTTCCCAGCACCGCTGGTCCTGGGAAACGTCCCCGCGGGCTTGGACCCCTAATAAAATAAATTTAAAAAATAAATAAAACATTAAGGAACAGGTTAGCCTGAGTGTCAGACTGAAGCTCCCAGAACCCTCAGTCTGACATCGCCTCCAATGAAGGCGATTTACAAGGGGGAGGCAATTTGATTTTTCCCTAACCAATCAGTATAGATCAACAACTCACCCAGAATCTGACGTCTTTAGTATCCATGCCTTGGGGGTGCCGAAAACAAGGCATTGCCCCTTTAAAATGGCACTGTCGTTGTGCACGCCCAGCTGCATCGCTGTTAAATCTAGTTTAGCAGCTTCCTTAATTTGGTCCTCCATTAACGCGAATAGTGGCAAAATACCTTGATAGCATTGTTAATGTGGTCTGTAGGATCTGCAGCAGTCGCCATTAACGTGGCGCTGATTGGCTAATCGCTAGACCTGCCCCCACCCCCCGGCGTTCATTGGTCCGTCCATAGTTTGGACGAGATAAATTGCAGATTCATTGCAGTATGCCAGACCAGAGATGCAAGCTTACTCAGGAACTAGGAACAGGTTGGATGCAGGGATTCTTTCTGATTCAGATTCAGACAACTTTATTTGTCCTAAAAAGGCAATTCAGTTTCTCCCATCTACCCAGAGCAGACAGAAACACAAACAACCATCTTACAACAGCAGCAAACAACAGTATGTCAGAGACAACTGTTCTCACAGAAGCTTTGTCACAAGAAAAGACACCTGGACAAACCAAGTTTTCATAAACCACACACATATTCATTTTAAACAAACTTCTGTCGGCATTCAGCAGCCTGATAGCAGAAGGAATGAAGGCATGAAAGACTTTGAATATCTGTTTGTTTTCCTGGGGGGCGCTTTAAAGCGTCGACCTGAGGTCATTACAGTGAATTCACTGGACAGGATGTAGTCAGGTTGCCTCACTATTACTTTTGCCTTCTGGGCCACACGTTTCTCCCAGAGGAAATGCAAGTCTCTCTGCTGGGCTCCACTTACTTTGGAACCAACATTAACAATATTACATAAGCTGTTCCTATTCTTCACTGATAGGCCATTATGCCAGCAGATAAATGAGAATGTTAAAAGACTTTCAATAAATGAAAAAAACACACAGCACTGAGTTACAAACATTAAAAGAGTTCAGCTTTCACAGAAGGTAGATTCTTTGCTGTCCACGCTTGACAATTGTGTCTGTGTTTACATCAAACTTCAGTTGCGAATCAAATACAGTTCCCAGGTATTTATAGTTGTCCACAATTTCAACATCCTGGCTGTGTATAATGCTGACTTCAGGTTCTGACTTACTTTTTTCTGAAGTCAATGATAATTTCTTTAGTTTTTGCAACATTTAAGTCAAGGAGGTTATCATCGCACCAGTTAATAAAGTCAGTGAGGGCACCACCATGGTCGGACTCAGAATCATGAAGAAGTGATAACAGTGCTGTGTCATCAGAAAATTTAACCAGGTAGCTGCCCTCTTTTGTAGACCTGCAACTGTCTGTGTACAAGATAAAAAGCAAGGGAGAAAGAACACAGCCCTGGGGTGAACCCGTATTTGACACCACCACATTGGACCACATTCCATTTACTCAAACCTGCTGCTTTCTGTCAGTTAAGAAATTTAAAAGCAACAATAAAAGCTGATCAGGTAAGTTAAAATAAGAAGCAAGCCGATTTATCAAAAGGTGAGGCTGCATTTTATTTAAAGCGGAAGAAAAGTCAGCAAATAAAATCCTTGCATGAGATTTAGGTTTCTCCAAATGCCTGTACGCTCTGTTGAGGATGAAGAGTTTGGCATCCTCTAGACCCTTACCTGTTTGATAAGCAAACTATAAGGGGTCAAGTTTATCATTTATAAGGGAGGTAACCTCATCCTTTAAAATCCGTTCAAAGTTTTTCATCACTAGTGAAGTAAGACAGACAGGTCTGAACTCACTAAGCTCTTTGGGATTTTTTAGTTTTGGGACTGGTGTTATTGTAGAAGTTTTCCAGATGTATGGTAGCTGACAACTGTCAGCACACAACTGAAATAAATAGGAAAACACCCCACGAGCTGTTAGCACAATAATGCAGAGTGCGCCCACAGATGCCTTCAGGGCCAGCAGCTTTCCTATTTGTTTTCTTAAATAAGTCTGTGACAAGTTCTTGGGATATGATAATGGCATTAAGGGGTACAAGGGAGTCTCTCAACCAGGTAACTTTAGGAATAAAATCAGGCCTCTCAAAACGAGAGAAAAAAGAATTAAAAGTATCTGGTAGGTCAGCATCATCCACACCGTTAACTCTAATAGATTGCTTGGTCTCATAAGTACAGTGGTTGATGGAGGCCATAGTTTTAATGCCTTGCCAGGCTGCTCTCAGGTCACCACTGCTATATTTCATTTCAATTTTTTTCCTGTAGTTCATTTTGGCCTTGGCTATATCAGCCTTTACTTCTCTGGAGACAGCCTTCATCTCCAGAGTATCACCGGCATAAAAATGCCTTTTCTTTTTATTGATGGCCAATTTGAGCTCTTTAGTTATCCATGGATAGTTATTTGGATATGTAGCGACCTTTTTAGTTGTGATAGTTGTGTCCACATAGAATGAGATGTAAGAAGAGACTGTCATACAATTCATCAATATCCTGACAAGCATCATAAAAGCACTGCCAGTTGGTACAATCAAAGCATGCCTGCAAAGAAGATACATTTTCGTCTGACCAAGTCTTTACAGTTTTCTCCACGCACTCTAGGCGCTGAAAGAAGGGCGTGTACACAGGCATAAGATAGACACTGTTATGAGATGAGGATCCAAGAGAAGGCATCAGCAAAGGGACTTGCACGCACCACTCACAGATCCATAATACAAGTCTATCTTTTTTATTTTTTTGTGTGGTGGTGCAAGACACATATTGTTCATAAGTCCTCAGAGTCTTATCCAAGGTGCACCAATTAAAATCCAAGAGGACAAATTTGGGGGTGTCAGGGCAGATAACGTCTAGCCCAGGGCGTAAAATTAACACCCACCAAGTGCCAATGGTGGGTAAAAAATGAGTTTGGTGTGTAAAACAAAAACACACACCCGCCAGAGGCCGATGGAAAATTTTGAATTGCATGTGGGTTTTTTATGTGCTTCGACCATTTCTGCCAGCTGTGTCCAGGGACAGTTTTTGCTATGGGCAATGTGGGCGACCACCCAGGGCGCAATGTATGTGAAGGCGCACTCACCAGTTTTCTAGACTACTGCTCATTTCCATGTCAAGTTAGTGGGGTGGGCGCTGGGGCGCCCCTTATTATCACGTTTCTATCAGCAGCAGAAAGGAGAGGCTAATCCTGGAGGTTGTGAGTTGAACAGGGGTCACAGACAGGAATATGGTGGAGGCTCATAGAGCTCTGCGGCGCAAGATAACGGCTTACCGGTGACCTGGGGCGCCGTAAAGGGGGGGTAAAGGAGACGGATTCTAGGGGCCCATGATGGAGGGGGGCCCAGAGAGGCCCCTAATGATGATGAAATTATAATACAGAAAAAAATAATGACACTAAGTTATTAACTAACATATAATCACACATGTTTTATTTTCCATGTCCTGGTAACAATACCTTTATTTGTTTTGGAAGCATCAACCCCTGCAGGGCCCCCCCTTCCCCCCCTCTATTTACGTAAAATGGTTCAGTCCGACTGGATCAGCTGCAGGTAGCGCACAGGCGATTTGTCACAGACAGCGCCACAGCGGGCAAAGCGGAGGAGACAGCAGTATGCCTCAAAACTGGGGTGCCGAAAAGGGGGGAAAAAGGAGAAGGATTCTAGGGGTCCATGATTAAGAGGGGCCTAATAAAATTATAATACTGACAAAAAATAATATGACACTAAGTTATTAACTAACTAATAATCACAAATATATTTTATTTACAATGTACTGGTAACAACAACTTTACTTCTTTTGGAAACATTAACACCCGCCCTCTCTATTTACATAAAATGGTTCAGTCAGACTGGATCAGCTGCAGTGCGCTGGTAATTTGTCACAGACAGCGGGTAAGGAGGCGACGGCAATATGCCTCAAAAATCAGGTAGCCAAAAACAGAAAGAAAGGAAGCTAGGAGAGGAGAAAGAAGCAAAGGGTCGACAGTATGTCACCTGTGAGTCTACAGTTTTGGAGATAAATTAGACCTACAAGAGGAAACAGTGAGCAGTGGGGGATTGTTGGTGAAAATCACATTTTCTTTTGTTATTTTTGGTCAAATCACTGAAAGCAAACAAAATGGTGGGAGGCCACCTGAAACGGTGGCTATGATGCTATTAGAATAGTTAGGCTACATTATAGGAAATACTATATAATTTATGTAGGCTATGTCACATACACTCTACAGAGCCAGGTCCAGGATCCTCTTCAGGTTTGTCAGGGAGGAATGTGGCATTCCAGGAAGAGATTGTTCTTTTTTCACAAATATGGGAATGATAGTCAAAAATACCATCAAAATGCATAGTTTTATGTAAAATAACCTAAAAAATTTTCGACGGCCTCACAGCCAGCTGTGTATAGGGCCCAGTAAAAATTCTTTTCATGGGGCCCAAAATCCCTGGCGGCGCCCCTGCCGGTGACAGAGAAGTCCGACTCCAGGTCCAGTAATTTCCTCTTTTGTTGGTGTCATGACTGCCCAATAGTACCTGGACAACCGAGCCATGACAGTACACATGTGGCGTGTCAGAGGAGAAACGAGCCGTTCACATTTCCACAAACCTCAGCGCACTTTAGGGACTGTTCTTTACTTGGCAGGGGAGGAGGGTGGCAGGTTGATTTTTGTTTTATTTTTTTATTTTATTTTTTTATTTTATTTTGATCCCCCCTATGTTAATCACTTATTGATACTGTTTTTGTAGTATGAATAAGTCAATAAGTAATTTATTCCATTGAAATATCATTGATGTATTATAGAAAAGTGATTTATCTTTTTATAAATGACAAAAGGCACATCTGCCTCATTTTTGCTGTGGTATCGTGATACTACTACTGCAGCCTTTGCTGCAAGCACGCCAAAGAAACACAGAGGACAGGGTTGGATTTTCATACTAAAAATTTGAGGTAATTATTTTTCGTCAAATTAGGCACAATTTTTTTATTTGGCTGGTGAAAAATATGTTTGGCCGGTAATTTTTGGAGGTCATTAGCCAATGGCAGATGAGGTAAAATGTTAATTTTACACCCTGGTCTAACCTATGTGTGACATCAGCAATCAGCTGAGCAGCAGGGCACACGTCAGCTCGTGGATGGATGTAAACAACTGTAAAAAACAGCTGTTGAAACTCTTGAGGCAGGTAGTGAGGACTGAGAGAGATAGACAGAAGTTCGATATCAGGAGTGCATATCTTCTCCCGAACCACAACAGTTATACAATACCTCTGGTTAATGTAAAAGCACACTCCTCCTCCTCGTCTCTTCCCAGTGATCTCCGATGACCTGTCAAGCCGAAGTGGGCTGCCACACCCGCTTAGAAACAGGTCCTCATCCCAGCCCATCTCAGAGGGCCAAGTTTCAGTTAAGGCCAGGAGGCAAGTTTCTTTAAACTCCCGTTAAACTTTGGCCCACGCCTCAAGTTCATCCACCTTGTTCCGGGATGGATTGAACGTTTGACAGCAGAACTGTCGGCAGCAGAGGGAGCCGGCGGCGGTTGTCAAGACTCAGGCTTTTGAGTCTCCGACGTACTCCACCTCTTCTCCCTCTTTTCTGACGAGAAGGAATCTTGCCCGGACTGTACGGTCTGTACAGCTCCTCCGGTATTTCCGCCGGCACCTTTCGTTGTGGTCCATAGTGAAAGGAGAAGCTCACAACTGAGAGTGACTCGATTCCCAGAGCTGTCATGATGTCCCTCCACTCCCTTGCCAAAAAGGCTCAGGTACAGCAATACCACGCAAGAAAGTGCGAAAAACTGTGCAAACCACGCCATGGTCCACATACTGAGTCTCTGGCACACACTCTACAGAAAGACGTTGAAAACAAGACGTTAAAAACATAAAAAGACGTTAAAAAATATTAAAAACAGAAGGTAGACTGCAGCAGGAGTGCCCTGGAGGAGGCAATTCTGTATGAATTGAAGAGCTATTTAATGGCTGGGTATATACATTGGATAAATTTTAATAACTTGAATAAGCTGTATTATCTAGGAAAATCTAAGTATTGGGTCAGGACCCTGTAACGGTAGTTATTCACTGTTAAATGTTTCAGATTGGGATTGGTGCCAAAAAAAAAACAACCTTGATGACAGACATCCCTAGTTATTTGGCTAGAAGACAGAAGGTTTTATCTGTGTGACTATTTGTGTGTTTGTCATTTAGAACAGCCCAGCCAAATTGGCCCAGGCCCTTCCCACAGATTGGTTGATCTACGATGAGATGAGCCGAGGTCACAGGATGGCCACTGTCCGCTGTTGCTCCATGGTGACTCCCATCACTGTGGCCATATTTACAGGCGGTACAATACAACCCAGCTCTGCCCTGCAGGAACCCGCTGTACAGAAAGCTAAAGGTAAACGATTTATAAATGATTAATCAACCATGCTTGCAACATGGGCTAAATATGACTATGTCAGGCTTTAAGTCCAAAACTCACAGCAAGATTTCCCTGAAAGTTTCTTCTGTGGTCATGTGTGTTTCGCAGTTGTTAGCTTGGTTGGATGTACTGCCAAATTTACAGATGCAACATTGGAGATGTCTTATAGTAGTGAAATGAACATTCTGTTGATGGGCAACAGCTCTGGTGGCCATTCCTGCAGTTAGCATGCCAAAGACACGCTCCTTGTAACATCTGTGGCATTGTGTTGTGTGATCAAACTGCACGTTTTAGAGTGTCCTTTTGTTGTGACCATTCCAAGGCACCCCTGTGTGTTAAGTCAGGTGGGTGCATTATCTTGGACAAGGAGAAGTGCTCACTAACATGGAGTTTAACTAATTTCTGTTCATTCTGTTCATATGTGATTGCATAAAAAGTCTGAGATCTTTACATTAAACGTGTAAAAAATGGGAGCAAAAACATGTTGAGTTATAATTTTTTTCATTATAAAAAGACGTAATCACAGTAAAACTTTCACTGACCTCAATGCTGCTTTCTACTGTTTTCTGGACTGTCAGTGACGTTAAACGTGACACAAAATTGAATTAAAAAAAACAAACTAAAAGGCACGCTCATCTGCTGCAGAGCTGTGTTCACAGCTCTAGTTTACTGGCAATGGGAAATTAGTCTATAGTCTATTTTTTTTTACGTGTTTTCCCATGTTTGAAAATCCCACTTACACATGCAAATTCTGGTGGAAAAGTAGTATAATGACTGAATTGGGTGTAAATCAAGTCATCCAAACACTATCCAGGTGGTTGAGTATTCTCTCCCAGAGAGATGGGTCTGGCCTCCCTTGAATCTTTCAAATATTACCTCCTCCCCTGACCCTGGGATTATGTCACCATCTGGCAGGTTTGGTTTTCTAGAACTTCTCTGAGGTCATTTGAAAGATGTCATGCCCTTCCCAGATTTTAAAAGTCTGGACCATTATTAAAATAACTTAAAAAATGTACTCCATGTAATATTTTACATTTTTTTCCAAACATTTTAAGACATTTAATATTTTAAATTTCATTGTGTTTTACAAAGCACTCTTTCCTGATGAGTGCTTTATGACAGAAGTTGATGTAGAAGCTTGCTTGTGCAGATTCAGTCTTTGTCTCTATGTTCTTTCCTTCAGACAGTCTGCTTGTTGACACCAGTGACAGTGAGACAGAGGACCTAGCTGAAATGAGAGTTGATGATTGGCTGATCTTCCAGTTGGACAGAGAGGTGGGGAACATTGCTGTCAATACTGACCTTTAAACCTTTTAAATTTTAGTATATGAACTTTAATATGATTTCTTTCTTGTATGACAACATTTGTATTATGTTCTATGTCAGTGGTTCCTAGACTATTTATATGTTGTATGTTTATGACACAATCACTAGGGGTGGGGGCAAAAATCAATACAGCATAGAATCATGATATTTTTGTTTGGTATCGTGACATTGTGCCAAGTATCAATTTTATATTAAATGAATTATTAATATCACAAATACAGATTAAACTTTAAGGTAGCCTACTTGAATAATGTAATCAACTGACCTGCTCGTTTAGGCCACAACAAAGAAGGGAAGGCCACACAGAAAGCTTAAGTTTTAAACAATGATTTTAATTGAAATTATAACAAATAATTACAAGAACAATAAAAAAGTATGAAATATGAAGTCCGTAATCAGTATGAGACGCAAATGTGTGTGTGTGTGTGTGTGTGTGTGTGTGTGTGTGTGTGTGTGTGTGTGTGTGTGTGTGTGTGTGTGTGTTACAAACAAAATAACCAAACAGAAACTGGCAGGATCTTAGCTGTCCGGGTAAGAGAGAGAATGAACTGAGGAAGCCAGTCAGCAATCTCAGGTAGAGGTGGCGCCTCCCAACAAGCAGAGACAGAGCTCCCCAGCAATCAGGAAGGTAAATATATGGGAGATCAGCGTAGTACACAGCAGAGGGCCTCGCAAAGTAGCAGTGAAACCAACCCAAGCCCAGCAACTGTAAAAGATTGCAAACAGCCAAAGAGAGGAAAATGGTGACGTTTGAACTTATGTGAGAAGAAACAGACTGGATGGTCAATACGCCCTTCACCCTCCTGTAAAAGTACTGCTCCTGCACCAACTCCGCTGGCATCCACCTGAATCTTGAAGGGTTTTTCAAAGTTAGGAGCTGCAAACACAGGAGAACAACGGAGAAGGTTTTTCACAACAACAAAAGCAGCTTGACACTGGGGAGACCACACAAATACAGCTTTCTTGCTCAAAAGGTTAGTTGGTGGAGCTACTGAAGTGGAGAAGTTCTGACAAAAACAGCAATAAAACCCCACCAACCCCAAAAACCTTCCCAGCTCTCTTTTGTTGTTGTCACCGGGTACTTGTCAATGGCTTCCACTTTAGCACTCACTGCACTAGGGCTGTACCCAAATATTCGGATATTCGAATATTTGTTTCTATGGGTAGGTATTCATTATGAAAATTTGGTATTCAATATTGTTTTTTTATTTACTTATTTACTTAATTGCATTGTTAAAAATGTGAAAATATAGTCTGATGCTGTGGATCAATGCCAAGTTTTACCACTATATCACTATTCCCTCTAACTTGTAGCTGTTTTTTCATTATCTTTTGAATTTAATATGAATTATGGAACCGTTTTTGTCAACGTTTGTTTCCCCCGTTTTGTACAATAAATTATTATTTAAAGTTTCAACAAGTTTCTTTTAAGTTTGCGTGACACAAGTGTGTTTTGAAAATGGCGGCAGACTGTCACCCACGCATCAGTACCTTTGGATGCCATGACAGTAGTAGCCAATAATGTCAAAATATCATTTACAGACTGATTTACAGACGATCACTGCTGCCTGACCCGCAGGTCCATTTGCGGGTTCCGTGGGTTACGGGTTGACCCGCGCATCACTACTCAGCTCAGTCTATAAAGGCTGTACACACAACAGTAAGGCTATAGACATTATATTCTATTCAGGCCGGCAGATCCAGCAGCGCATCGGCTCTACAGTGCACGGCACTGTTGATTAACCATTTTATTGCAGAGTGTCTGCCAGCAACCAATTACTTGCAGAGGCTTCCTACAACTTGTTTCAATGGTTCCGATTTAATCAGAAGACAAATTAAACAGGATGACTAGTCAATGTGAAAATCAAAAGAAAGCATAGAATGATGTACTGAAGGAGACTGTTGTGCCATCATATTTTTTTGTGGTTTGAGAGCAAAGATCCAGTTGCCGCTGTGCAAAAAAACCCGAAGTCCCATCCCCCATCCCCCCACCCCCCGCCGTGAACGAATATTCGTTATGAATTCTGCCAAAGGTCTGAATGTTAAAAAAAATGGTATTCGGGACAGCCCCGCACTGGACATACCTGCCCATGGCCCACAACTTTACCCAGGTATGTCACAGTGACCTTGGCAAATTCACATTTTGACAAGTTAACTATCAAATTAGCCTCCGCTAGGCGATCAAACAGAGCCTTGAGGCATTGAACATGGCATTCCCAGGAGTAGTCCAAATATGCAGTGCACCCAGAAAGCCCCTGCAAAACCCTGTTCATTAGGCGCTGGAACGAAGCTGGAGCGTTCCACAACCCAAATGGCATGACATTGTATGCAAACAGCCCCCCAGGAGTAATGAATGTACAAATTTCTTTTGCTCTTGGTGTCAACGGCACTTGCCAGTAGCCCTTTAAAAGATCCAGTTTTGTCACAGACTTTGCATTCCTTACCTCGTCCACACAATCTTCAATGCGGGGCATTGGGAAGCAATCAGGTTTTGTAACTGCATTGATCTTCCTGAAATCTGTACAAAATCTGTCAGAATTGTCCTGCTTTAGGACCAATAAACATGGCGAAGATGATGATGTCGGCTCTGCTGTACCATTATCTATCATGTACTCTATCTCTTTCTCCATGGGCTTTCTCTTCTCTATAGGAACACGATAGAAACGTTGCTTAATGGGTTTAACATCCCCAACATCTATGTCATGCTGGATAAGTACGTGACGGGGTGTCTGAAAACAGAGAGAGATGGGAATTAAACTGAATTAAGTCTGTTCATTGAGGACCTTACAAGTAACTCAACTGAGCCTCCAAGTTGTTTAAATAAGCTGAGTTATTTAGTTTCCCTGTAACACTCTCTTCTGATGGGACCACAAAGTCTTCGGATGACATACTAGCCAACCTTGCAACAGCCAAGACAACTTTGGACTCACCCTCTTGCAGTGATGCAACACTACCCCCCTTCACAGCCCCAACATCTGCCTGCCGAGCATAATATGGCTTCAGTAGATTGATATGACACCATTGACAGCTTTCTTTCTCCTCTCAGGTGTATGGATAAGGTAGTCGCACTCAGACACCATGCTCTTAAGTGTGTACAGTCCATTAAACTTTGCCTGAAAAGGAGAGCCTACAATTGGCAGCAGTGCCAACACTTGATCACCTGGCTGAAACTGGCGAGCTTTAGCCTTCTGATCAAAAAGATCCTTCATTTTCTCCTGAGCCACACCAAGCTTCTTCCGGGCAGTTGTACAAGCGGTATACAAACAGCAACGAAAGTCATTCACATAAGTCAGAATGTTGTCAGGAGGATCAACACTTTTCCAGTGATCAGTTTAAACTGCCAAAGGACCACGGACTTTGTGACCAAAAACCAACTCATTCGGGCTAAACCCTGTACTCTCTTGGCAAACATCTTGCACTGCGAGCAACAGCCAGGGAAGACCTTCCTCCCGATCATGGGACAGCTCAGTACAATAAGACCTCAGCATTGACTTCAAAGTTTGGTGAATCCTCTCCAGAGCTCCTTGAGACTCTGGATGATAAGCACTTGAGATATTATGTTGCACCTGAAGCTGCTTCAGCACCTGAGCAAAAGTTGACATGAAGTTACCTCCCTGATCTGTTTGTATGACCTTCGGAATGCCAAAAGTGGAGATGAAACTAGTCAGAGCTTTTATCACAGGCTTAATCTTAATAGAGCGTAGAGGAAATGTTGCTGGGTATCTAGTACTGTTGCACGTAACAGTTAACAAGTAACATTTGCCATTTTTACTCTTTGGCAGTGGACCCACACGATCCACAAGTGCTCAAATGGGTTCTCCACTACTGTAATTGGACACAATGGAGCTGGCTTGATCTTCTGGTTGGGCTTGCCAGTCAGTTGACATGTGTGACACATTTTACACTATGCTGACACATCACATTTCAACAGAGGCCAAAAGAAATGATGAAGCACACGATCATAGGTCTTCTTCACTCCCAAGTGCCCAGCCACACATCATGTGACATGCGTAACACCAACTGCCTGAATGTAGCTGGCACCACAACCTGAGTCACCTGGTCTACTTCCACATTGTCAACAACACGAGACCATTTCCTCAGCAGCACACCCTCTTGAAGAAAGTAGCAATTTTTCAGCTCCCATGTCAAACAGAGGTGTTAAAGTGGGGTCTACTGCCTGCTCTGAAATGAGCTCCTCTGTACTGATGGATGGCAACGGGCAAGGGCACAGCAAAGGCTTATCCTGGACTTTCTCAGGCAGCTCCCCCTGAGAACACAACTCTGAGGAATCAGCTCGTGTTGACTCCCCACTGTTGTCTGAACTAGCCTTGCTCATTGCTTGAGTCACAGCACACACAGTGGAAGCATTAGAATGTTGTCTTGTACACTGATCCAGCTCATCAAAACACCTAGGTGAAGCTGTCACTACCAGTGGTGGTGGAACATCTTTCCACACCTTCGCCCCAGCCAAGTCATTACCCAGGATAATGTCCACCCCGTCCATAGACAGTAAGTTGCAAACCCCCATGACCACTTCGCCATTAACCAACTCAGAAAACAGGTTAAGCCGGTGCAAAGGTACAAATAAGGGGACCAAACTAATGCCAAGAACTGGAGTAGTACCACCTGTGTCAGTAGCTGATGAAAACAACAGTAACCCCTTCAAGATGAAACTCTGTGATGCCCCTGTATCTTGCAAAATTTTAACAGGCCTCCGCTCACCACCACCAAGAGAGACGAAACCCATGTTTCATGAAAGGGGCATAAATCTCATCATCCTCCTTTGGCAACACTACAGGAGTTGATTCAGACACCACTTAATACAACTTTGACAACACTGGAGCCACAGCACCAGCTGACTTCACATACACACTAGACTCAGTTGAACTTCGATCTGACCTTGAAATTGGACATTCCCCTTTCCAGTGACCCTTATTCTTACAGGAATGACAGACCCTCCCCATATCAAATTTCCCATCTGTCCCTGGAACACTTCTGACACTGGCCTGAGAACCTTGCCGAGCCCAAACTTGCATGGATTAGACCTCCCATTCTCTTTTTTCATGACATTTACAACATATTTACGCTATTCTGAGCCACCAGCATGGAGTCAACACATAATCATCTGCTAAGACTGCAGCTGCTGAAGCTGTCTTAACCTTGCTCTTATTAATGTACACTGCAATGTGGTGTGGAACAGAGTTTTTGAATTGTTCCAAAACAATGACATCACCCAAATCCTCATAGCTATTTACAGTAGAGGCAGAGCACCAGCGAGCAAAGTGAGCTGAAATATTATGCGCAAACTCAACATGAGTTTGCCTGTCACCCTTCTTCCAACTTCTAAACCTCTGCCTGTATGCCTCTGGCATCAATTCATATGCTTTCAACATTGGAGCCTTCACTTTGGCATAATTCAAGCTATCCACAGGATTAAGGGCAGAATATGCTTCCTGTGCCTTACCTGTGAATACACACTGTAGCATTAATGCTCTATCAGTATCAAGCCACCTCTTAGCATCTGCTACCTGCTCAAACAAAGAAAATAATGTGTCAGGATCCTTTTCATTAAACCTGGGTAATAAGCGCAAATTACCACCAACATCAAAGCCAGCAGAACCATCAGGTTGCCCTGGTACCCCAGTGCCCAAGAGAGATTTACCCGCTTTCCTCTCCCTTACTGTCTCTAACCTTGATGCTCCAACTTCAACCTTTCCCTTTCCAAAGCCAGCCTCTCTGCCTGTATCTCTGTCTCCCTGGCTCTCTGTGCTTGCTCAGCCTGCAACTTCTCATGCTCCACCTGAAACTGCAAACTTTCCCTTTCCAGTTTGAGCTTCTCCCTCTCAAGCTGCATATACTGCTCCACAGACAGCTTCTCACGTGTCCCTGAAAGCTCTACATCAAAATCTTTACCCTACTCAGGTCCCAAAATACCCTTTGACTCGGACAATTCCTCAACAATGACCCTTAACTCAACCTTTTTAGGTACCTGCTCAGGTTTTTCCCAGCCTAAGTGCAAAGCTAAGTCAACAAAATCGGCCTTTTTAAATTGAGACAGTGTATTACGCACAGGACGCTGCAAAAACTCAGCAACCAACAGATTACTATGTTCACATGACATCCTGTTGACAGAAAAAGAAAAAAAAAAATTTACAACCAAAATTCTGTGTACAAAACCAACTGAGGCAAAACCATACTACAACTCAAACAGTTCACAACCATAGAGAGGATTTACCAAGAAAGGAGCCTTCTAGTTAGTAATCTAACTAACTCAACCCTAGTCTTTGTATGCGTAATGGTGGTGGGTACTTACACACCTAAACACCGCTTGCATTGGGGAAGGCTAACCGCCCCAGCCAATGCTACAGATGGTGCCCCCGAGACAACTGCTGCTAACCACATGGACAACATACAAAAATAACAAACAGCCCTGAACTGAAAAACAACAAATTCAACAATCCCTCCTTATGAGGAACTGCTGCTGCAGCCTATCTGGGAGAACAAACAAATGTTCCAGCCAGAATGACAGGACTATCTGTTGCTTGAAAAACTGAATACTTTCTTCTATCTAAACTATCTTAGTAGATAAAACGGAAGTTTTCCTTTGGGGACATAATTTACAATTGCTATATATTTTATCGCAATATTCAGCATATAGCAACATATGAAAAATCGCAATATTATTATATTGTGACTTAAGTAACGTTATAATTAGTGTGGATGCTTCAGCAAATCTTTAATCTTATTGGGTGGGAATGCGACAGCATTCACAACTTATGTTCTTCTTCATTCTTTATTAGGGTACGGGCAGCTGAGCTGCCAGGACACTATTGTAATCCTAGGTATTCTTCTTCCTACCTCTTCTGAGGAAATCATACGTCCCATGGGTGAAAACTCACCAAACTTTGCACAAAGGTCCAGTCTCGTGCCAGATATCCACAGCTGTAAACTCAAGCCAGTAGTCCTGATAGTGGCGCTACAGCAAGCGTCTAAAGTTCAAAACTTTGAAAATTCATGACAAATCAACCATACGTGCTACAACTTAACAACTTTCATCAAACTGTAGCCCCAATACTGAAGAAACTTTTTTACATTTAAACCTATTAAAAATTAGGAAGTTCATCACTCTGTTTTTTCAAAAACTGTAAAACTTCTTAAACCTCCCACAATTTTTGCGCAATTGACACCAAACATCTTCAGACTGTCCTACAAAAACTACGTTTCTCAGATTTTTGATTTATCAAAAATTGAGCCTACAGTGCATCAAAAATGTTTGACTGTAAACGGTACTGTAAACATATACATGCAAATTCTTGCTAAATAAATCTAAATGACAAAATTCATGCTAGATGATGTGTGGCAAATTTCAGAATTTTATCTCAAAAACTGAATTTTTGACAGCATTTTGAATTTTGCTTTAATGTGAACAATTGGAGTCAATGTAAAAATGGCAATTTTAAAATGGGGCAAATCAATCATTGTTACAAACATATTACCAACTTCTGTCTAGATGCAATATGTATATTTTCAGATTTTTGTCTTAATAACGGAATTTTTTACAGTGGTTTCAAATCTGCCTTTCCATGCACGGATGGCTGCTTTCTTACACAACAGTGAATGGCTTACTCAATTTGTGAAGCCACTATTGAGTTGGTACTTGCCAATTAGCTCAGAGCGGTAGATGACCGTCTTCAGAATCCACATTGTAATGTAATCATCTTCTTGTGCTCCAGCTTATTGCTTAAAATTGCTTGAGCATGACTGATCACTGTGCAGCATCTTCAAGTCTTTTTTCTGCTAGAAAATCAGCCTTCTCATGCTTGAAAATAAACCAAACTTTGCACAGAGATCCAGTGTCAATACTTCAGTGTGAAACCATCTGAGGCTTCTCACTTTGCACCTAGCTCAACTAGTTAAACATCAGTTTTTCACTTATGAAGCAAATCAATCATTGTTAAAATGAATTACCAACATCTCCATGCTGTCTAGATGCAATATGTGTATTTTCAGATTTTTGTTTCAATAACTGAATTTTTTACAGTGGTTTGAAATCTGGTTTTCCATGCATGGACGGCTGCTAAAACTGTGTGTCTGGCTTAGTCAATTTGTGAAGCTACACATGAATTGTCACTGACTAATTAGCTCAGTGAGATAGAAATTGATTCTTAGTCTCAGAGGTTGTGAGTTCAAGCCTCAGCTGATGCAAAAGGCAGATTGTGTTGCCCAGAATTGCCTAAAAATGCCCGGACCCGACCCATCGCTGCGCAGCAGCTATAATTTATTATTATTCTTCCACTCACTCCACTTTTTTGTCCCATACCTAGGTCAACACACTTCAACATATTCAAACACAGAAATATTCATCTCCATTCAGAATGGATTGCTTGTATTTTTTGTACTTTTTCATAACATTCATACTTTCGTAAATATTCAACGTTTTCTGGGAAATTTTCCCCATTAAAATGAATGGGCAGAAGCTTCAAACTTAACACATCTTCAAGTTTTCTTAAGGCATTTTGAATTCCTATCTCCTCATTTATACTTTCACGTAGAAACACCATTCCAACTGGAAAATGTTTCACATCTTCGCTACATTCTTACATGTATTGATCATGCATATCCCATTCATACTTTCTGATATATTCAGACTTGCTCTGAGCATGCTAAACATGCCCTCCTCAACGTTTATAATGGGTCCCTATGGGACAGACCTAGAGTGGTGACATCATCACCCAGAGTGAAGAGGGGCTCTAAAATTGTCTAAAGAATTTGTCTTAAACTAGCTGGCATGGCCACAATTTTTCACTCTACATGCACAACTATTCAACAAAACGCAGGTCACATAAATGTCCCCATGGAATCTCTCTAACTCGCGAGTATGATCACATTTTGACTCCACAAACACAAAAAATGATATCTATGCATTTGGGAGAAGTGTATCTCTCTCACATCACACCATTTTGACGATTGGATCAACGCTTTGAGAATAACAAGAACTAGTTTCAGAAGTAAGATCTCTGCTAAAACAGGTCTCTACTGTCTGTTCTGTCTGCCCTTCTCTCTATGGTCTGCCAGGTGTGCCTCGTTAATCACCATAGCAACAGCTGCTGACACAAACACAGGCCTTCATGTGTGTGCGTGTCTCACAGTCTCAAAGGAAGATTTTAGAGGAGCAGAATCTCCATTTTAAACAGCATCTAAACATTATATATCAGTGTTTTCCATCTGTCACATACTACTACAGCCTATATTACCTACACATGTAGGAGGCAGCATGACATCATAGAAGTTAAACTCCTTACCACTTTTCTAACTAATCCTTCTACTTCACCGTATTCTTACACATTTTAGTCATCATTGCAGTGTAGCATCAGCCTTTTAAATAACCTTGAAATATTCCACATTATGAGTATCATTAATGTTGCCGATGACATTCTGTGGAAGTCCAACCGCATCCATGTTTAACCTCTCAAGGGCCAAGCCCAGAGCACCAGTTGCTCTGGGTAAGGATGAAATATCTCCCCTCGTGCCTGCGATAATAGGTCTCTGTGTAAGGGGAGAGGACATGGTTAGTCGTAAAGGAGTTGGGTGATCTCCACCAACCAATGCTTCCCCAGCCAATGAGGGGCTATCAAGATGAGTGACAAGCCCCTCTCCCTCACTCTGGCCAGTGTGGGTGGGATTAGGGCCAGAGGGGGAAATGCGTGAATCAGAACCCTCGGCCACACGTCCGCTAATGCATCCACCCCTATCAGTGTATTCTGATTTCTCAGGGAAAACTAAGTGTTCTTCCTAGAGGCATACAGATCCACGCTGGGGCAACTGTAGCATGCTCAAATCTGACTGGTCACCACTGGGTGGAGTTTTCATTCTCCATTAAGGGGATTGCCTCTGTAAAGTAGATCTGCCCAACAGTTCCGTATTCCTGGGACGTGAGTGGCTCTCAGTAACAGGAGATGCACACTGCTCCACAAAATCAGTCTGCGGAACAGGAGTGTGCAACTGAGGGGATTATAGACCACTTTGTTGATGTATGCCACCACGGTTGTGTTGTCTGACTGTACGAGCACATGATGACCCCTTATGAAGGGAAGAAAGTGCTTCAGTGCCAGGGATACTGCTAGGAGTTCCAGGGACTTTATGTGGGTGAAACAACAGATTAACAGATCTGCTCTCGTTAGTGGCTCCCACCCCTGCAGTGATGCATCTGCCATGTCCACCTTCCTGGTGAGGACAGGTCCCATCAGAGTCCCCTGTGTCAAACACCAAGGGAGTTTCCACCGAGTGCTGCCTCACATTCCTCTGAAACCTTAAAAATATAAATATAATAATAATATAATAATAATAATATATAATATAAAATATGCATCCTTTAGATCTACTGAAGTGAACCACTCGTTGGGGTGCACCTTACCCGGTATGGGGACACCGGGGCCCCCTCCTTT
This sequence comes from Epinephelus awoara, assembly GCA_035609425.1. Taxonomy (NCBI): domain Eukaryota; kingdom Metazoa; phylum Chordata; class Actinopteri; order Perciformes; family Serranidae; genus Epinephelus; species Epinephelus awoara. Next base: position 34,112,477 of record CM069312.1, read on the forward strand.
TTCTGGAGTTGCTCAGGGTGAGTGGCGCTGGGTGGGTGTGGGGATACTCATAAGTCCCTGGCTGAGCGCCACCATGTTTGGGTTCTCCCTAGAGAACAAGAGGTTTGCCTCAATGTGACTGGGGGTTGCAAAGAGAAGGTCTCTGACTGTTTTTTTGTGCGTACGCACCAAACAGCAGTACGGAGTACCCGGCCTTCTTGGAGTCTCTTGGCTGTGTCCTGGAAGGGGTCCCAGCTGGGGACTCCATAGTTCTCCGAGGGGACTTAATTGCTCACATGGGCAATGATGGAGAAACCTGGAGGGGGGTGATTGGGAGTAATGGCCTGCCTCATCTGAACTTTTGTTATTGGACTTCTGTGTGAGCCATGGACTGGCCATAACAAGCACCATGTTTGGTACCAGAACAGCTCTGTGTCCCTGTGTCTTGGACACCCGGGTGAAGAGGGGAGCAGAGCTGTCAGCTGATCACCAACTGGTGGTGAGTTGGATCAGATGGCGGCGGAAGCTGCTGGACAGACCAGGTAAACCCAAAGATGTAGCATAAACCCGGATGTGGGAGTAGTTTGGTGGAGGCTATGGATTAGGACTTTCGGCTGGCCTCAAGGAAGTTCTGGCAGACCTCAGGAAGGGAAAGCAGAGCTTGTCTCAGGCTGTGCTCAGCAGAGAAGGAGAACTGCTGACCCAAACTGCGGACATCATGAGCGGTGGAAGGAGCACTTTGAGGACCTTTTGAGCTCAACCATCACGTCCACCGTGAAGGAGGCAGAGCCTGAAGTGTTGGGGGAACTCTCGCCCATATCCCTGGCAGAGGTTGCTGAGGTAGTTAAAAAGCTTCCCAGAGGCAAAACACCGGGTGTCGATGAGATTCGCCATGAGATGCTGAAGGCTCTGGACACTGTTGGGCTGTCTTGGCTGACATGGCTTTACAGTGTCGCATAGAGGTCGGGTACGGTGTCTACAACTATCGTGGTATCACATAGCTCAGCCTCCCAGGTAAAGTTTACTTCAGAGTGCTGGAAAGAAGGCTCCGACTGATTGTAGAACCTTGGATTCAGGAGGAGCAATGCGGATTCCATTCTGGCCGTGGAAAAGTGGACCAGCTCTTTACCCTCGTGAGGTTGCTGAAATGAGTTTCTTCTGTGGGGTGTCTGGGCTCAGCATTATAAATAGGGTGAGGAGCTCAGACATCTGGAGAGCCGCTGCTCTTTCGCGTCAAAAGGGGTCACTCGAGGTGGTTCTAGCATCTGATCAGGACGCCTCCTGGACGCCTGCTGGAGGTGTTTCAGGCAGGTCCCACTGGTAGGAAGCCCCGGGGTAGACCCAGAATACGCTGGAGGGATTTTATATTTCATCTTGCCTGGGAATGCCTTGGGGTCCCCCAGGAGGAGCTGGAAACCATTGCCGGGGAGAGGGATGTCTGGCGTACTTGCCTGCTGCCCCCGCAACCTAAGCGAATGAAAATGGATGGCTGGATGGATTGATGGGCATACGTGTGCTATCAGCTGGTATGTTAGGCTTCGACAGCGTCATGGCAAGAGAGGTTTTATAAAACTTCAGCCGAAGCAGAAGTTGGCAAGCAAACCTTTAGTGTGGGGGGTAGCTGGGCACTATAACAAATGTGAAGGCAGGGTTAGCTAATGCTAGCACGGTGGCCAGCTGGGCCAAGGTGCTTAGTGTTACTCTTTGGCAACAGGCTAACAAGCAAGCTACAGTTAACTGTGCAGGGGCAGTTAAAAGCGGTGTATTTTCTCCTTAAAATCCCAGATTTCTACTGCAAAGAAATCAGGATTTCTTATGTAACACGACATGGAAAAATTAGTGCCTGGCAATCAAGTGATTAGCTCAATCTGTGTGACTGTTAAGCTAATAGTCCCGTTGGCAGTTGTGTCGAGGGACCTCAGCCATTTTACCCAAATGACTGCCTGGACATGAGTGGCTGAAAGTTCCAAAATAGAGACAGATATGTTGTCACTGATTCAAGAGAGCGTGAAAGACTGCAGTAGTCTCTAGCCATCAATAGTGCAAACACACCAATTTCACAATGAACAAAGACATAATGCAAACACATACACTGCTCAAAAAAATTAAGGGAACACTTGAATCACATGTTAGATCTTGATGAAAGAATTATTCAAGTTGAAAATCTTAACTGATAATGGCCGTGTTTCCCAGATTGCTCTTAGCGCTAAGGGCTTCTTAAGAACGCTCTTAAGCCTCCCGTGAAAGAAAAACACATTTCCCAGATCGCTCTTAGTGCTAAGAAGATCTTTCACTAAGAGGGAGTTGTAAGATCGAGCTGACCCAGTCTTAATGGTCTTCTTAGCAACCAAACACTCACAGCTCCAGTCGCAGCAGGCACATTAATATTACACTAAGCAAGGAGATATTAAAACAGTGTGCACTGTATATATTTTGATCTATTTTATACTTACTTTATACAGATTTATATTGTTTAGCATTAATTGGTGACAGAAAGCTGTGGCAAAAGTTACGCACTGAAATCTGGCGGAGTGTGTTCCTGTATGTGCTGTGAACATCAGGCTGGAAGGGGCACGTGTGTCATGCTTGAGGCACACATTACACACACTTTACAATATTACAGTTTCATTTAGCAGACGCTTTTATCCAAAGCGATGTACATTGAGTGTTAATACATCAAAAGCAAGATCTAGTTAGAAGAAAACATCATGATTAAGTGCCCAAAAGCAAAGTTTGTGTCCGATAGGATGTAGGTGCCAACAGGCAGTGCACAGAGGCAATGAGGTTTATTTTTTATAATGTGCACCTATACCCACAGGTTATTTTATATCTGCGTAAACAGATGTAATTGCTACTTGGATAGACCTGTTACCTGTAATTACACACACGCACAGCAGGGAATTACTGGTGTGGGTAGCAGCTGTGTGTTTTCACACATCCACACATATATGTACATAAATTCTTTTACAACTGTCAGCATGCTGCCTGTGTGTTTTCATAGTTTATACCTGGCGTTTTGTCTGATTCTCAGTGTAGATTTGTATAGTCCATAAATCTGTCAATTTTGTCCTTCCGTGAACTGGTCACGTTAAGTTGATCATTAGCAGAGACACGTTAATGATCGCAAGTCGGATACAGTGTGGTCAGGATACAATGCAGGTCCTTAAGTTAATTTGTCCTTTCATCTGTCTTTCATATTTTTGTTTGAATAAAATACATTTCATCATGATTCTCTTACCAAGACTACTCTTATTTAGATGTAGTCTTGTTTTTGTCATGAAAATAGGTCATTAACAAATATTTATCGTCTTAGTTTTTCATTAGAATTATTAGAACACACATACACACGAGCAGCAGGGAATTAGTGCGTTAGGTAGCAGCGCTGTGTGTGACTTATGCGCTGATAAAGTGGTGGGTGATTGATGTGCCTGACATCGATTGATTTAGTTTCAGCACCGCGGTAGTGGCCAGCTCCTGTTAAGAGATTCTTAAAGAACGATTGTAAGAGCAATCCTAAGAAGGGCATTATGAAGGGAAACACTCTTATCTTAGCGACTCTTCTTACCAGAGATGTTCTTAACTGCGCTCTTAAAGGGATAGTTCAACATTTTGGCAAATTCGTCTATTGCTGTAATCCCTAAAGTCATATGAATAGGTACATTACCTTTAATTGTCAGTGCCTGCTGTTCTGAGATCAGTGGGGCAGAGCTGCCTGCTGCTCAGCGCACAAAATGGAGGTGAACGTTACTGGATGGACTCCTTGGTCTGCTGCTGCTACTCCGTTCTGCATAAATAGATTAAAAAATACAGATGAAAACATCATTAGTGATTAGATGTGTAGCTATACGAAGTGAACTGTTAGGACTTCCCACAGCTCTTTGTTGTGACACAGGTTGTCTCTCTGACACAGATGTTCTTGAGCCTGTTGCACTGATTCTGAATGAACTCCTTGGCCTGCTGCTGCCATATTCTGCATTAAATATAAATGGAAAAAATGCAGATTAAAACATGATTGGATGTGAAAATATACTAAGTTCACAGTTGAAGGACTCCCTATTTCCTGGTTTACCCATTTGTCGTCCTGACACTGATTCTCTCCCCGATAGAGATGCTCTTGACCCTGACAAAGATGCACTTGACCCTGCACTCACTCTAGACTCATTTGTCTGCTGCTGTCCCTTTCTACATTGAATACAAATTTAAACTTACATTTTAACTTAATGAATTTAGGCAACCACTCACCTATTTTTCCGTGAGTATTTGGCATCCCCTTTTGCTGCCTTCAGTAGTCCATGCTGTCCCTCGATGAACGCTTTGAACTCCAAGCATGATACTTTAAAGTTTAGTCTGACTTGAAGTTCTGCTTTGACCAACCCCACTGCCATCCTGTTTCTTTTGTCTGACCAGGCATCCTCCATGTGGCTAAACACATGCTCAGCATAGGCTTTACTGACAGGTGCAGAGAAAACGAAAGATACCACTTTGAGCAGTTCGGTTGCAGCTTTCGCCTTCTTGAAAAACCCCCCCCCACCCATTTCTTGTCTGGTGCCAGGTTTTCTGGGATGCATTCAAAGACACTGTTTAGTACAGTGTAGTCTTGGTACAGTTTGTCTTCATCTATATCCAGAGCTAGTTTGTTGACCAATCCCTCGAGTGCATCCCACTCCATTGGACCACTTAGATGCAGACAGCTAGTGTGAGACAAAACTGGATCATCAAAATCAAAGTTAGCCTCAAGGTACAGAACAGCCTTTTCAAAGAAGCGGTCAGCCAGTATTGCAAACTTTGTTTGTTCTCTTGCACTCAGTTTTCGGGTTGCTTGCTTTGTTTTATGACCATAGAACCTGTGTGCACGGCGCAAGATTAATTGGCTGCGCAGTCGACTCATTACTTCATGAATATCCAGTAGAGTAGTATTCTCATTTTCCAACTTCAGAATTGCGCAGTGAAACTCTTGCATGACATTGTGCAGGAACAGGAGGACACATTCAGACATTGTCACCTCATCCTCATCGCTGCTGTCGGCGGCAGCATCAGCAGCACTCTTGCACATAACCCTCCAAATAATGTCAGGACAGTCCTCCTTTCCCAGTGACAAAAAGTAACACTTCAGGGCAGGCCAACACTCCAAAATCCGCTGAATTGCAACAGAGATAGCCAACGGGTTGGAACATGCCTCAGTATATCTATTGACTGTAGTGAAGTAAACTCGCAAAACTCCTTCAGAGAATCTGCTCTTTTGGCTGAGCATGAGAATTCGCTGTAATTTTGAAGACAATAGCTTCAGCATCATAACCTGCAGCAGAGAGAATTCTGTTTGCATTTTTCAGGGTGTTGTGGCTCAAGTGACATTTGCAGTTTCCCTTCATAATGTGTGGATTGACTTCTTTCAGTTTTTGGAAAACTGAGTTATGCTTGCCAAAATTCACAGATGCATTGTCAGCTCCATATGCACTAATCTGACTTACACGCAGGCCATTTTTTTCTGTGATATCCACAATTTGCTCATAGATAGCACTGCTCGTTTCATGGGGGTCCTCGTAAAATTCCAACAGCCCATATTTAACACTCTGCTCTTCATGGAAATACTGAACTGTGTATGGATACACTTTTGCGTTGCCTGAGTTTGATGCATCAGAACAGATGCATCTTGCAGTTCTGGCTAAATGCTCCTGGCTGTAAGGAGATAGGACATTTTAAACTAACTCACTTTTTGTTCTTCCACATGACATTTTTGTGGCAATAGTAGAATCATTAAAGATCTTCGCACTTACTTTATTGACGCAGTCTACTACTACTTAGCTGTGGCCGTGTTTCACTCCATGGTACACACTGGTAAGCTCTGCCGCTACAATCTTGTCTTCTTCTGGAGAACCTTGTTTGGTCATAAACGTTGAAATGGGTGCCTGTTTTTGTACCACAACTTGATGCTTTTTTGTTTTTGTGTGGATTTCCAATGCATTTTTCCCTTCATATTTTACGGAGATTTTCGCCAGACACAAAATGCATGTGGCGGAAAAATGGTCTCCCTGGGTCGGCCGTACCCATTCAAACTCTGAATGTTTCGCCCAGTCAGGATTGTAACTAGTATATAGTTTTTTCCGTGCTGGTGGCTTGCATGTATTTGCTCCATCTCATTCCTCGTAAGTCATCTCTCCTCCCATTTCAAATGAAGACACCAAAACTTGGTGAAAATAAGACCTCAGCGTGGACGTCGGTCAATTCAGCTAGCTGTCTCAAGTTTCCCTCCCTGCTTGAGCCACTTTGAGCGCTGGAATGCAGGCGCGTGCATATGATGTACGCATAGACAGGAAGAAAACGGAGACAATTTTAAATAGCCACAGAACCATGGGAACCTTTCTAGACTACAGAACGAAGGAAATCAAATGAGGTTTTTGCATTTTCCCCAAGAAATGGGTCAAATTGTGTCCCGGGACAGCTGATGAAAAAAGAGAAATATTCTAGAAAAAACTGGATGGTGGCAGCTGTACGTACAGTTCACCTCCATTTTGCGCACTGAGCAGCAGGCAGCTGTAGAGAGTAAAGTGATGTAACAACCATCAATGGAAACCAAAATTATCAACCCACTGAGAGCTGGATTCAGAATCACACTGAAAATCAAAGTAAAAAAATGAAATCACAGGCTGATCCAACTTGTGTGAATTTTATCACGGCAACTCATAATGTGGATCAGTAGTGTATATGGCCCCTGTGTGCATGTATGCACTCCCAATAACGTCTGTGCATGCTCCTGATGAATCAGCGAATGGTGTCCCTTCTTGAAATGTTGTACTAAATCTTTCGTGCCGTTTTATCTCATGTTGTCAGACTGCAGGACTGGTGTGTGAATTGAGGCAGAAGTGGCAGAGTTTGTTCATCAAGAGGATCCGTTGTCCTTCAAAACCCTGGTCTCAACAAGACGAGGCCATCCTACGGACCCTGGTTTCTGTATGTCATATTCTCTTTTTTTCCCTCTAAGTTTCACTTGGTTTTGCAGGAACTAGCAACACCAGTATATGTACATAGGTAGGGTGACCATATTTTGATTTCCAAAAGAGGACACTCACCCCAGCCACGAGATAGCCTACTTAAATGATACTCGCAGTTTACTCAAAGATGCCTTATAATTTTAATATATTTAAAGTTTATATAGGCCTATGGATAGAAAGTTCAGTTATATTACAAAATAATATCTCTCAAAGACAGAAATTTAGATAGGCTTCTCAGAGGTTACTCAACTTGCTTTTATTATGCCTAAAATAATAGTCTTTTTACAAGTTTCAATTGTACAAAAATAAATATAAATGTAAAATAAATGTAAAATCTCTGGAATGAAATAATGATAGAAATAATGTCTCTTCTGTATTAGAAAAATCAACTTGTAAAATAATAGCTATCTTTCAAGTCTTACTGGACAAATAAATAAATAAATAATATGAAATAATGTTCTAAATAATACCTCCTCTGTGTTAGACAATCCAACTTTGAGCTACCTGGCACCTTTATTAGACACAGAATCATATGTGCCAGCTTTGCACACGGTGCACTCTGCCTCCCATATATCCCTCTGCAGTTCATCTGTGAAGCTGCCCTTGGAATCACTTTGGTATCTTGGAAGCTTAGAATAATGCTGCGCCGCCGGTGTCTGCTGCTTCCTCGTTGTGAGTGTTGGACACACACACAGAATGAAAACTGGACATTTTCATCAATTTATAAACACGCCCCGGACGGAACATGAAAAGTGGACATGTCCGGGCAAAAGAGGACGTTTGGTCAGCCCATAGGTATCAGATATCGGATGATTAGCTGTCATCCTCCACTTCTTTTTAGTGCATTAAGTCTGTGTACAATTCCACTATGTTCATTGATTAATGTTGATAATGTTATAAATGCAGCTATACATCTTAACTTAGTGATCATTTTGTTTTATCCATAGCGCTGGGTGTTGTCAGGATATGTTTAAAAAAAAAAAAAAAAAAATTGAAAGTAAGATTTCTCAATAAATAGTTCCTACAAGCCTATACTTGTAGTTTCAGCCAAACTATATTTTTAATATTTGTATATATTATATGTTTTAATTTGGCCTAAAAAATAAGGCCCAACCCTACATGAACCCATATACTTCCTGTCCAAGCCTGACCCTAGCCTTCAACATCTCTCAACATTTTTATTAGTTATAATGGGTTGATGGCAACAAAGCCCATACATTATTTATGACTTAACACAGACTTTAAGGTCTACATTAAAAGAGAATTGCAGCCAATTAGGTTTGGGCAGAGAATCAGAGCTCTAATCTCTATCTGTACCTTTAATTTACTGATACTACTATGATTTGCAGTATGGATGCCAGGGTGTAGGGTAATGACTGGAGCTAAAACTGATGCCCCTCAGGTTCTTGCAGCAGAGGAGCAGGAAGCAGGCCTGCAGCAGCCCACAGGCATTGGCCAGCGGCCTCGGCCCATGTCATCAGAGGATGGCTCCCAGGCTTCTGTTAAGAACTCCAAGCACAGCACCCAACTACACACCAACACCACCAATGACAGGTATTATGTAGTGTCCAAAATATTTACATTGCAGTAGTTTTGTCACAATCCTGGAATGTCCAACTTCAGTCACAAAAAATTATAAATATTGACATTTGATACCATTTTTGATGGTACAGGGGAAAAGTAGGGCATAAATGTAAAAGTTTTCATCAAAAGATAAATATAATAAGGCTATAACATGACAATGATTACTGTTCTTTTCTTGGTTAGTAAGCCTGTTGCGATATGCGATATGTCAGTTAATTGCATGGTAAACTAAAAGGGATTAATTGCCATATTCATGCGTGTTTGTTTTCCTCGTCTCTCTCCACCAAAGACACTGGACGCCAAGATCGTTCCCTGCTGTACATCATCTGGCAGCCAGGTGAGTTGGTTAATTAGCGTACAGAACGGAGGGAAAACTCTTGTCATCGAGTGTCTTTGTCTCTGTGGGGGAGGCGGGGTTATGGGCTACACACACACAGACGCAGTGCGATCTTCGTGAGGGGGAGACGAGGCGGGAAAAAAAAAAAGTTGAGCATAAGAGAAAGACATGGAACTTGTTCCTAAACCAAATGCCATGGCCCATTTGTGGGAGTATTATGGATTGAAACCAAATGACAGAGAGGAGCCCAGTAATTTGGACGAGCCGGTGTGCCGGGTTTGTTCTAAAACCATTTCAACAAAAGAGAGAATACGACCAACTCAACTGCACACCCGAGAGTGAGAGACTGACAGTCTATTGTTTTTGTATTTATCTATTTATTTAGGATATTTAAATTTTCTTTATTGCATTCCTAAATATTCTTGTTAAAAAACAAAGTTTATTTCTCTTTAAAAGGGTGTACTTGCATCAATATGCCTTTATTATCATTATATAAGTTTTAAAAGTTGTCTTAAAACACCAAAATTACAACAATAATAAAAATGGTCTTAAAATCACAATATTACGCAATATTATCACTTTTCGCAATAATTTCTGACGCAGTAATTGCCCAGCAAAATTTTTTATCGTGACAGGCCTATTGGTTAGTACTAGAGAACAGCTGTATGGCTGTAATAAACATTAACAATAAGAGAGAGCAATAAAGTGCAGCAGGTACCAGTGCATCAGTACTGCTTAAAGATATTCACATTTGACTGGCAGTGCTTGCTGTAAGGGTTTGTGTCAGCCTCCTCATCAGTTTGTTAATCAGTGTGTCTCAAAGCGCATACTACTATTCAAAACACTTAATATTTTGAGTGCACAAGTGCGATAAGTGCGTTCACACTGCATAGTACAGAAAAGTCATAGGCTGTAAAGATAATGGGTGTAGCCACTGTAACTTCACCCAGCAGTTTGTGGACTGCCATTTTGAAGCCTCTAGATTGGCATTTTGGCCATTGCAATCTTGGATATCTGGAGCCAGACATGCACATTTTTGGATGAGATGGTGGTGCTATGTAGGAGCGAGGGGAAGCCAGAGGACACTACGCATGCCCACCTACACCAGTAACCTAACTGAACGCTGTACCCAGTTTCCTGTGCTACATTGCCGCTAACAAAGTCAGCTTCCATAATTCAAGGTAGACTTTGGAGGTAAGTATTAAAGTAATCTTAGTGACAGTAGCTAATTGCATACATGCCCACATTTGGCAAATATTAGATATAAGACATGTAACTTTAAGCTTGTAATATTATTGTAGCGTCAGCTGAAGTTAACATGACTATGTGCAAGTTACTGATTAGTGTGTGGTGTGTGGTTAGCATAACTGCAATTATACGGTGGTTAACACTCTGGCTGTCTTGGTTAGCTGATAGCTCAAAAGTCAGCAGATGAAATTTAGCTTATTTAACTCAGTTAACATTACACCACTGTTATTGATTAATGTGTAGTATTCTCCCAGTTACATGAAGTGATGTTGCAATTCAAGGTTTAGTGAGTGTGTGTTAATATGAATGCTCTGTGGCTAAGGTCTGTAGGCTACTTTTTTGCGTGCAGGTCCTGTTCATTTCAGTGTTGATAAGAGCTGTGAAAAACATTTGTTGGAATGATTCTTTCTTCCTCTTTCTGAAAAGGTAACAATGCTGAGTGCTGCATCATTTCATGTGCACCCACACAAAGCAACAGAAGTGAGTAATAGTTACTTTTCTATTGCTGTTTAGTGTAAAATATACAGCAGACTATGTTTTACATCTAAACTAATGAATGATATATTTTCAGATAACTGTGTGGAGCTCATCTAACACAGTTGTTTCTTTGTTATTATAATATATTTTTCTCAGTAGCCTACAATATGATCCATTCCTCACTATGGCAATGTTTTTTTTTTCCATCCAGCCACTGGATCACTTTAGACAGCTACGTCTGGCTTGGGGCTGAGAGAGCTACAGAGACCATGGGGAACAGCCTTGGTGTTGATGATATATAAATATAAATATATACATATATATATATATATATATATATATGTGTGTGTGTGTGTGTGTGTGTGTGTGTGTGTGTGTATGTATATATGTGTGTGTATGTGTATGTTTGTATGTATGTAACATCAGCTGACCTCGACAAACTGGAGAGGAGCAAAAATTAAGCTGACAAGGTCAGGAATTATCAATGATCGTCTGATGAGGTACTGGTGAGGATGAGGGAGAGTGGAAGCTGAATCCGGCCATGCCAACATCCATGTTTGCCAACGTTTAATCAGCCGAACTGGACGAAGTTACACAGCTGCAGATCAATGTAAATACAAAGTAGGCTAGCTTGTGAGTTCTTGGCATGTTCGCTGCGTTGCCTGGGGGAACTGTTTTTTTTTTTTTCTATATGTATGTATATATATATATATATATACATATATATATGTGTGTGTATGTACAGTGAGAGTAAAAAGTATTTGATCCCTTGCTGATTTTGTTGGTTTGCTCACTAATAAAGACATGATCATTCTGTACTTTTAATGATAGATGTATTCTAACATGGAGAGACAAAATATCAAAAAGAAAATCCAGAAAATAACTTAAAAGAATATATTTTAATTCATTTGTATTTCATTGAGGGAAATAAGTATTTGATCCTCTAGTATGCATTAGGAATTCTGGCTTTCACAGACCAGTTAGACACTCCCAATCAACTTGTTAACTGAATTGAAGACACCTGTACTTACTAATCACCTGTATGAAAGACACCTGTTCACAGAATCAGACAATCAGACAGATTCCAAACTCTCCAACATGGGTAAGACCAAAGAGCTCTCTCAGGACCTCAGAGACAGGATTGTTGACCTGCACAAATCTGGAATGGGCTACAAAAACATTAGCAAGATGCTGGGTATTAAAGTAACAACCATTGGTGCAATTGTGAGAAAATTTAAGAAGTATAACTTGACCATCAATGGACCACGGTCTGGTGCTCCACAGAAGATTTCACCTCGTGGGGTGGCACTGATCATGAGAACTGTGGGAAATCGTCCTGCAACCACTCAGCGGGAATTAGTGAATGACCTCAAGGCAGCTGGGACCACAGTCACCAGGAAAACAATTGGCAACACTTTGCGCCGCAATGGATTAAAATCCTGCAGTGCCCGAAAGGTACCCCTGCTTAAGAAGGCACATGTGGAGGCTCGCCTAAAGTATGCCAATGATCACCTCAAAGATGCACAAAGTGATTGGGAGAAGGTTCTGTGGTCAGACGAGACCAAAATTGAACTATTTGGCCTAAACTCAACCCGTCATGTGTGGAGGAAGAAAAATGCTGCCTATGACCCCAGGAACACTGTGCCCACCGTGAAGCATGGAGGTGGAAACATTATGTTTTGGGGGTGTTTCTCTGCCAAGGGCACAGGGCTACTTCACCGCATCAGTGGGAAGATGGATGGAGCCATGTACCGTGCAGTCCTAAGGGACAACCTCCTCCCCTCTGCCAGAAGGCTGAAAATGGGCCGTGGTTGGGTCTTCCAACATGACAATGACCCGAAGCATACAGCAAAGGCAACAAAGGAGTGGCTCAAGAAGAATCACATTAAGGTCATGGAGTGGCCCAGCCA
>CM069312.1:34135000-34160000 GCA_035609425.1 Epinephelus awoara
CATGGGGTTGTTTGTTTTGTTCCCCTGGTCTGCATGTCTTTTGATGCACTGGTCAGGAATAGCGCTATTTCGTTGTTTTCATTTAGTTTTTAATAAAATAAAGGCTGTTTCATATTCTATTCTCCTCCTCTGTATTTATTTATTTTTCTACCTTTATACAATCACGCAGTGATTGCGGTTAAAGCAAGCCCGGCACCAGGATGGAGCTACTGAGGCGGGGTTTAAAATTACGAGGGGGCAAATCTTTATTATGCAACATTGGTTCACAGTGAGTTATAAAGAGTGCGCAGCCGTGCGTAATAGTCGCGCGTAATGACAGCTCGGCGCCGTTGAAACACAATAAACTGCACGTCTTCTTTCATGTTTGTCTCATGATAGATGGAGCTGACAGACAGACAGGTAGAGCAAGCGGCAAATTGGTATGAAAGCTGGTTCAGTCCATTTATGAATAAATATGGAGTGGAAACACTCATGCATTTGCACCAAGTTCCTGTTATGACATCCTGTCGCTAGGCTACATCTTCTTCTTCTTCTTCTTCTTCTTCTTCTTCTTCCTCTTCTTCTGTTTCTTCTTCTTCTACTGTTTAATGGTGGTTGGCAAACAGCGAATTGGCCCATTACCGCCACCAATTGGTGGAGTGTGGATCAAAATGACTATTACTATTTGCGTTGGGTCCCGCCGGGTCCCAATGCAGCCCTCAATGTCAGAGTACAAAAGTTACCTGGGCCCTGGCCCCCCCTGGTTCCGCAGTCCGTGCAATATCTTCAAAATCAATACCACTAACAAGTTCATGTTCAATGGCCAGGAGGGAAAGTGCAGAAAGCCTTCTCTGTGACATTGTGGTCCTCAGCTCATTTTTAACTCCTTTTAAAACTGAAAACGACCTCTCACCCTCACAGTTCAAGACAGGCAAGGTTAAAAACATTCTTAATGCAACATAAACATTCGGAAATGTTGTCTAAAGTCCATTTCTCTCATGAACATGCAGCAACTGTGCAGGTGATGTCTCATTCTATACAAAGTGCGTGAACTGAATAGGTTTGTCTGCCAAGGAATTGTTCAGGTCTGTCGGATAAGTGGAGCTCAGCTTAGCAGCTTTTTCACGCACATCACAATCACCACAGTCCCTCTCAAATAAAACTCCAAAAAGTTCACACACATCTGTGTAGGCATTGATCCGTTTGGATAGGCATGAACTGAGTCTGTCAATAATGACATATTATTTTTCAACCTTAAATCTCTGACTACTATCAGTAAGAGTTGCGTCACTGTCATCATCAGACTCGTCTGCAAATCTCTTTCTTTTTCTCACACGTCGAATGTCGAATTGGTAATCCTGTGTAACACTGACAGAGCGTGCTGATTTTTTGAGCTCTGCAAACTGGTCTTGTAAAGAACCAACATACAATTGCAATGACTGCAAAAAACCAAGAGCAGAAGCTAAATCCATGTCACTTATTACTGTCTGAAGTTTATCAAGTTTAGAGACTAGTGCAGCAGCGTCATGTTTGGTTTGGGTTTTCTCATCACAGTCCGGGGCTATTTTGGCCAGTGTATCTCTAATTGCCTGGTAATTGTCATTGAGAACTTTTGTGGAGTCTGCTCTACAACTCCACCTAGTACTGCAGAGAGATTTTAGTGTGTGGCAAATGTAATTGTTGCTGTTATGGAAAACTGTGTTCCAGCGATGGGTTGAGGTGCTACAAAATGTAATGTAACCAATGTATCCTCACAGCAATTATCAATGCTGTTGACACCTACAGCACATGGTGTGTAATGGATTAGTGGTTTTTCTGTTTTTTAATTGAGCCTGGAGCCCATTGTATTTGCCAGACATGTTGCTGGCATTATCATTTGTTTGTTTGTTTGTTTGTTTGGATCCACCATTAGATACAGCAAATATGAAGTAGCTATTCTTCCTGGGGTCCTCATATTACATTTTCAAACAATATTTTCATCTTAGACACAGACAATACACTTCCATAACATTCATACTAACAATCCTGTCATACATACATACAGTAGCTCTATTATTTACTTAAAATTATTTATTCAAAAATAAATCAATACATAAATGAAAAGTCAGAAAGAAAAGTGGAGAGACAAAAACTTAAAATAAATTCCATGCCACCATTGCTCTGTAGTGAACCGTTCTTTTTATTACATTTGTTCTGCACGGAGGCAGCCGAAATCGACCCTCTGATGCCTGCCGAGTACAGTACAGATATTCATCAGAAAAGAATGTTAATTTATTTTAGAGTACTTCTGGGATTTTATTTATAATAATATTTTTAATGAAGGACACAAGTGAGTAATGTAACTTACTTTTAACATTTAACCAGATGAATTGATAATGCATTGATATGCCACTGGTTCTATATGTTGCCCTTATGGTTAATCCGGCCTTGACTGCCAGTGGCTCGCACGTGCGGCATCATCAACAGCTCCTCCCACAAGTCTTCAACAGCCCCTCCCGTTGCGGAAGGCCGCCTCAGTCTGTTTAAACTTAAAGGGTTCTGCCAATATGACTACCCTACGAGGCGGAAAATTGGGCGCCTCGGATCAACTCGCCTTTCCGCCTGTGTGTGTGTAAATGCTTGCAGCTGGCCAGCAAATCGGCCCAATATTCGCAGAAAATCTAGCAGTGTAAAAGGGGCTTCTGTTTTTCTGGCTTAAAGGTACATGTAGAACACATCTGTCCCCCCACTCTGTGTTCATACCTTTTATGCAGAACAGTGAGGGGCAATAACGGCACAGCATCACCACCTTTAACAGGCTGTGTAAAAGGGGCATATGTCTCCAAACTCCTTCTCCTATCTACTACTGATACACCCCACAACTACAGAGTCGTCGGGGTACTTTTGCAGATGACAGGACAGATGAAAGTTGAAAGTCAGAGGTGAAGAGAGTGAAGAGGAATGGTGCTACTTTGCTTCTCGCCACCTGTTTAGACACAGAGCATCACAGCTGGTGTGTTCACATAAGGTCTGTGGTGGGCCAAGGCTAACCTCTCCAGGACTATGAAACTCATCACCCTCACATCTCTGGAGAGATGTGAGGGTGATGAGTTTCATCAATAGTGGCATAATAGTGCTTGAAAAAGCGGTATAGAAGCTTTTGGAATAAATCAGATCAGATCAGGAAACAGCTCACTCCAATATGATAAAACATAGTTGAAATATAGAACAGGAGAAATCAGAAATACCTGTCAGTAATATAAGCTTGTTTCAAATGAAGACCTTGTTTTCTCGCTACAGCTAAGGTAAATAAAGGCCCTGGCTGGTGTTTCAGAATGTGGGATAATCAGTCTTGTTATATTTTCATGTTTCACTTCATACTCATACTACTGCTCCATTGTACCAATTTCTCTCAGGCCTTGTAGGATGCCAGCAACCCCAAATCTGCAACAGAAGAAAGCCAACAGTAGAGATGAAACCTCACTGCCCATAAATCAGCTCTCAGACAACCCTCACTCCTCCAGCTCTGTGACCTTGGACAATCCCTCTGACAGCCCCTGTCTGTCCTCCTCAGGAAAGGTATTCACTCTCTGCCAAGCATCGTTGGGCCTCTTGATTTTTATGCCTCAGCACTGGCAATAGCCATGGCCAGAGGCATTAAGTTTTCAGGCTGTCTGTCTGTTCATCCATCTGTCCCATTCTCGTAAACATGGTATCTAAAGAATGCCTAATAAATGTTCTTCAAATTTTGCACAAATGTTTAATTTGACTTAATGATGAACTGTTTAGATTTTGGTGGTCAAAAGTCAAGGTCACGGTGACCTTATATCAGTGTCATTCTTGTGAACATGATATCTTAAGAACACCTTGTGGGAATT
The DNA here is from genome assembly GCA_035609425.1 of Epinephelus awoara. NCBI lineage: Eukaryota > Metazoa > Chordata > Actinopteri > Perciformes > Serranidae > Epinephelus > Epinephelus awoara. The sequence goes on from CM069312.1 coordinate 34,138,837, forward strand.
TCTTGCAAAATTGGCACAATTATCCACTTTGAGTCGCATATGAACTGATACGAATTTGGTTGTCAAAGGTCAAGATCACTGTTGTCTGTTGCATTCTCAAGTACTCTCGCATGACCAGCCTTCCTTACTTTGGAATGGGAGTCTGGGGACATTCGTCTTTCGTTTTGTAATAGAAATGAGCGGGGATATCCAGACCACGTGACGGCATTGCCATAGGTACGGACGACGGAGTCAGCCAGCGTGCTGACATCATCGGTGTCTGTGTAAGAGACTACATCTCAAGAACACCTTGAGGGAATTTCTTTAAATTTGACACAAACGTCCACTTGGACTCAGCAAAGAAGTGATTAGAATTTGGTGGTCAAAGGTCAAGGTCACTGTGACCTTACATCCTTCCCATTCTTGTGAAACTGATATCTGAAGAAGGCCTTGAGGGAGTTTCCTGAAATTCAGCACCAACATCCACTTGAACTTTAGAATGAACTGATTAGAATTTGGTCATCAAAGGTCAAGGTCACTATGACCACTCAAAACATTTTTGGCCATAATTCAAGAATTTTCAGTCACTAATTATGGCAAAATTTCACGTCTAAAAGGATATTAAGATAAAGGGCTCTACAATGGTTCAGGTCATACCTAACAGACAAGCGTTTGTGTGGGGGTATTGCCGACGCTAGGTCTGGACATCCACAACAACAGACATCCACTGTGGGGTGCCTCAGGGGTCAGTACTAGGTCTGATTCTCTTTTTTCAACATACATGCTCCCTCTTGGCCCTCTTATATGCAGGCATAATATCAGTTTTCATTTGTATGCAGATGATACTCAGATCTATTTAAGCTGTTATCCAACAAACAACTATCAAAACACAACTAACCTACTAAACTGCGTTCAGGACAGGTCACAAAACCTCCTGCAGCTTAATGGTGACAGAACAGAGATATTGATCAAAGGACAAAATAGTGCAAACGTTTAAATGTCAAACATTCTTGGTTCTCTGTCTCAATAACTTCACACTGCAGAAATCTTGGTGTCATTTTTGATCAAACCCTCAGTTAAGACAAATATGTAAATTCGGTAGTTCAATCCAACTTCTACTATCTCAGAAATATCTTGAGAGTCAGATCATTCCTATCCAACAAACATCTGGAAGCTGTTACTCATTTATAACCAGTCGTTTAGGTTATTGCAATTCCTTGCTCTCTGGCATCAGTAAAAAATCCCTCTCACATGTCCAGCTAATCCAAAACTCTGCTGCCAGAATCTTGACACGGACTAGAAAACCACACCAATCCTGATTTTATTGATTACTTACAAAGCCCTCAGAGGCCTTGCTCCAATTTAAATTTAAGATCTTAAGTTTATTTACTTTATTAATCCCCCTGAGGGGAAATTCAATGTTTTCACTCTTGCACAGGTCCGAAAGACACACACATGCACAAACAGGACCTATACATGCATAAAGTGGAGAGATGTCAGAGTGAGGGGGCTGTCCTTGGTGAGGCGCCCCGAGCGGTTGAGGAGTTCGGTGCCTTGCTCAAGGGCAGTGCCCAGGAGGTGAACTGGCACCTCTCCAGCCACCAGTCCACGCTCCATATTTTGGTCCGGACGGGGACTCGAACGGGCGACCCTCCAGTTCCCAACCCAAGTCCCTATGCACTGAGCTACTGCCACCCCTTATCATTGCCCTATGTTCCTTCTCGCACCATGAGATCCTCAAATGCATCTTTTCTTGTTGTTCTAAGGTCTCTTTAATCAACAAAATAAAAGCAAATTATATTAGATGTGGTGGAGGTCATTTACACTCCCACCAAATCATGAGTGATTTTCGGAACAATATAGGATGTAAGCACAAATGATTTCTAACTTGATAATGACCTTTGATTCAAAGCCTACAAATACTGTGAGTCCATCTTTCTACAGAGTCTAGATGAATGTCCACATAAAATGTTTCACACTGTAAAGGATATGGTTCTGAAGTAAAGAGGAAGGTTAAACAGTCTCTAGGAGCAGGATCAGCTTCTGGACCAGACGTTCGACCACAGATGGCTTGCCAGAAAGCTGTCCTCTTTCCATCTTCTGGTCTTCAAGGAAAACCTTTATTCTTCATACAAGTCCATCCTTATCAGTTACTGTCTCCACGACCTTGGCCAATCTTTACTCATTCCGAGGCAGATCATCTGCTTTCTCCATGACTATGTCACCGACTTTCAGATTACTTTTTGGAGTATGCCAGCGTTGTCTGGCAATATTGGAGAGGTATTCTCTTTTCCAACGACTCCAGAATTGCTCTGTAAGATACTGAACATGATGCTGCCTGTTAGGCGCATATGCATCCTCTATAATGAATCTGCCAGGAGGTGGTAGCACTGCCACAGACTTCATAGTGAGCAGGTGATTGGGCGTTAGTGGTTCAGGACTATCTGGATCATTCAGGTTGTCGACTGTGAGTGGAAGACTGTTCTCAATAGCCATTGCCTCGTACAAGAACATCCACAGAAAGGCATCGTTCAGCCTGCCTGAGCAGGAAGGATGCAACAAACCCAAGTGGGTCGCAAAGGGGAGGTAACTGTGGACAGTATGCCATGACGTGTTGCTGGCAGTTCTTTGAGGAAGATGCGAAATCTGAAGGTGTCAGATTCAACAGGCCAATGGATTCCTAAGGCTCGCTCCAATATACAACTGTCAAAGGCGAAATAAGAGTGGTTACTTCATTTTTATTTAACCTTTATTTAACCAGGCAGAATCATTAAGAATGAGTTCTTATTTACAATGATGGCCTGACAAGAGGCACAAGCTTCTTGAGGGGGAGGGGAGAGAGGGCTGCGAAAGAAAAAGGATTGGTTAAAAAGATGGCAGCACAGCACAAAGCACAACTATACAGACATGTAGCAGGACATCAACAAAGACAGCACACAAGCATGGCTATGCGGACAAAATAGCAAGAGTGACAGGGATAGAAAGGGTTAACAAACATCTATTCAGTCATACAGGCATACAGGCAAAGCAATGGGGGTTAATAGCGAAGGTTAATTTACAACATCACAACACAAAAAAACATAAAAACAAAGTTAATAACAGGATTATTTGCAACATCATATCACAAAAAAAGGAGCCTGGGTCAACGGCGGCAGGTATGGGCGCTCAACACGGAATACAGGCAGACTGAGAGAAAGGTTAGACGTTAGGGAAGCAATTGCAGGAATCTGTAAAAAGATGTGAGATGGCCTCTTTGAAGGCCGGGATTGAAATTAATTTATCCAGTTTGAGGTGTTTCATGCGTTCCAGTCAGAAATGGCAGCTGACTGGAATGATGCAATGCCAAATGTGGATCCTGTTTTGGGTGTTGTTAGTAGAATATGGAGAGAGGACCGAGTGTTGTATGTGACAGGGAGTCAGTGCAGCAAGCGAGACAGGTAGGGGGGTGTCCGTTGAAGGAGGGTCTTGTAAATGAGAGTAAGCCAGTGAATCTGGCGGCGGGTGTGAAGTGATGGCCATCTTACCAGAGAGTAAAGAGTACAGTGGTGGATATTGTAAGAGGCATTAGTGGCAAAGCGGATGGCAGAGTGGTAGAGTGTGTCCAGTTTAGCAAGAGTGCTCTTACATGCGGCACGATAGATGGGATATAGGGATATACTCTCTCACACTGATTTGTTGGTAGACGCAAACTTGTGCAGTCTCAAACCACCCATGGCACAGAGTTTCCGAGCTTCCTTTTCTAGCTGAATAATTTAATCTGCACCGTCATCAACATAAAACTCATTCATAATGAACTGTGAGCCGAGGGGGAACAGGCTCTTGCTTTCCTTTGCAAGATGTTTCAATCCATAGTTGGCGCATCCAGGCAATGATGCATCCCCAAAGAGATGTACCTTCATGCAGAAATCCTGTGGCTTTGCAGTCAGGTCTCCATCCTTCCACCAGGAGAAGCATAGGTAGTCTCTTTCAGCTTCACACACATGGAACTGGTGAAACATCCTTTCGAGATCACACATCAGTGCAATATGGTGCGGCCTGAATCTGATGAGAACACCATTCAGATTATTAAACAGATCTGGGCCATCAGTGGGTGGTCATTTAGGCTACTTCCCTTGTACTTTGCTGAGCAGTCAGAAACAACACGGCGCTTCTACGATTTTCTGGAGTGATACACTCCGTGGAGAGGGATATACCATTTTTTTCCCTTCCTTCCCCTCATCATAAACTTCCTCTGCGCCATCCTTTTAAATGACCTCATTCATGAACTTCACATTATACTCTTTGTAGTTCTTATCCTGCAGCAGCTTTCTCTATAGATGGCTGAGCCGGACAATGGCTAGTCAGGGAGGTACAGTCTCCCTTTAAAGGGGAGTGGCATTTCATAATGGCCACAAGTGTTCTTCTGAATACCTTTCTTTAACATGTTCAGGAAGAGAATGTCATCCTGAGACTCTGTTTGGCCATCTTTACTGGCGTCCTTAAAGTCAGACTCAAGTACCTTGACGGAGTTGCCGGAGGAAGCTCTCTGACAGCAACTCTGTGGCACGTTGGTGATTCTTGATGAGTCAAGATGAGGTGATGACCAGCCTACAACGCTTCATCCTAGATCTGTGGAAACTACATAGGGTTCATTATCTCCTCCCACAAGTACCTGCTGTGGTGCTAGTGCCCTTGAGCAATTGTAGCCTATTAAAAGTCCAACTTCACACTCTAACTGGGGTCTATGACGGCAATCCTTTTCGCCATGGCCTGGCTTCAAGCATAGCACAGTTTCTTTTCTTTCACATATTTCCTTCTTTCATCCGGAGACTTCCCTTTAATCTCAGGACAGCCATGCAGCCGATGTCTACTGACTTGACTTGCTTTAAACCTGTCTTTGACTGCACTGGAGTTTAAGTCTCTGTAGCTGTCTGTGTATGGAGAACACTGCATTTAGTTGTTTTTTTTTTTCTTTGAGACAGCCTTTCGCTGTAGGTGATTCTAATGACCGGAGGGCTTGAAAGGAGGTTATTGGATTATAGGCATTCTCTGCCTCCATCAACATGAAGGCCACAATAAGAAGAACCTTTCCAAGATTTATAAATTACTGTCAAAGACCAGCTCTATACATTTACCAATTTTAAAATGGGAAAAGGAGCTGGGTGTTTCACCGGACCCTGACTTCTGGACTCAGATATGCAAAAATACATTTAAGATGACAAGACACACTAATATACAACTTATCCAATTTAAAGTACTCCACAGAACACACATCACCCAACAAAAGATGAATAGAATGGGCTTTAGTCAATCTGACACATGCACTCAGTGTACTCAGAACACTGCAGACACCTACTTTCATGCACTCTGGTTATGTTCGCCCGTCCAGCACTTCTGGTCAACAGTCACTCAAAAACTCTCCTCCATTTTGGACTGCAGGATCCCATTATCTCCCAACCTGTGCTTAATTGGTGACCTGATGACAATTGACCTCCCAAACAGCCACTGCAACTCTCTTCTTGTAGCTCTTGCCATCGCCAAGAAAACAATCCTAGTCAATTGGCAAGATAAACAGACCCTCAACATCAACCATTGGCTGAATCTCCTTGTAGAACATATTTCGCTGGAGAAAATTTCTGCCGGCCACAGAAATCAATTAACATACTTTACAGAAAAATGGTCACCATTTATTCTCTCACTAAACATGTCTGTATAGTGCCACTCAGCCTGTGAGCATATGCCACCTGTATATATAAATATTACAAGTCTATAAAGACTGTTGTGTCATATGTAACCTGTTTCTGTTTCTATTAATGATGTAACCCCTATTCCCTCTATCTCTCACACCACAATATACCACAGCGGTTCATCAGACTTCAAGGTCTTAAGCATGTGTTAGGTGCACCTTCTCCCCCTTGAATCCGGGCCTGCTCCCTGGCTCTGTGTGGGGTCTCGGGGTCGGGCGGTTTCCCCTGGGGGCGGGTGCGTCTGGACTACTCGTCCTGTGTGCCCGGAGGCGGCGGGGTCTCCTCGTGCTCCCTGGGCCGGGGGCGGCGTGGCCGGTCTCCCTTGGGGGGCTGTTTCCGCCCCGGGTGGTGCGGGGTGGGTGGGCTCCCCACCCTTCGCTCCGCTCCCGCCCTTCCCCCTCCCTCCTCACTCCCCCCTCTCCCCGTCCCTCCCTGCCCCTCTCTCCCGGCCTGGCGCGGGGGCTGGGTGCTGCCTGCGGGGGGTGTTCTGGTGCTGTGCAGTGTGGGCCTGCCGGTGGTGGGGGGGCGGGTCGGATGGGCTGGGGGCCCGGCTCTGGATCTGTGGTGGTCTGGGGGGGTACTGGCGGGGTTGCGGGTTGGCCTGTGCTCCTGCGCTTCGGGGTTCGGGGGGGGCTAGGTGGGGCTCGTCTTCCGTGCTCCCTGGTGGCGCGTTTCGTCCTTCTGATGGGGTCGATTTGCTGCGGGCGGTGTGACCCAGGTCGGGACCATTGCGGGGGCCTGGCGCTGCAGTTGCTTGGGGGGCGGGGTTGGGTGGGGGCCTGTTGGGTTTCCTTGGGGCCCGCCTGGCCCGCTGTCCATGGGCGCTGGGGGCCTCGCGGCGCTGGGGTCTGGTTGGCGCCGCCTTCTAGCCCCTGCCATCCATCCCTCCAGCCCTCGGGCCGGGCCCACACTAGCCTGGCCTCCTAAACCACATTTTGTTCACTCTCCACACACATTCCACAGTTTTTAACGCACCACATACACTCACTCTTCGAGGCACAGACCACGGATGGATTGGGGAGCTTCATGATGGGGCAGGCTATGGGACAGTGGTGTCCGGGCGGTGGGTGGGTGGGCCCTCCTGTCCCGCCTGTCTGGGGTGTGTCTCTGGCTCTCTGGGGGGGCCGGCCGTTGCCGCCCCGGGTCCTGGGGCCTGCGGGGTGTCCTGCCGCCTCTGTGGCTCCCTGGTCGTGGGGTCTGGGCGCTCCTGTGGTCTTGGGGTGGCGGGCCGCCCCCCTTCCCCCGCAGGGCCGACCCTGGTTTTCATAAACACATTGGGAGGGTTCAAATACACGCATGCATGTTCGATACTTCTGCCCCGTGACGCATCGCAAAGAACCGATGGGATCACTTCAAAGGGGCCCACTTGCTTCTCAAACCTTCCACACTGCGCTCTCTTTTCTCTACAGTCGGGCTTTCCCCCTCCACCAAGACTCTCACATTTTTGGTGTTCAGTATAGACTTCTCTTTTGTTTCTGTTTCTCAGTACAGTATAGTAGACATGTATATGTTTATTTCTGATAATCTGCATGGAGCACAACCACCTCAAGGCCACAATACATCAGCTACACTGCCTGTTTATCCCTTTTTTTTGTTTGCTTGTTTGTTTGTTTGTTTTCCCTCCTTCTCCTCCGCATGCACTGTCACTAGGTAATTCAGGACTTGCACCTGCCCCCTCCCCCTTGCTTGTTCCTTACTTTCCCCTTGACACACCTTGGTGTATCACGGCCCTCTTTGGCTCATATTAGGAAGTTTTTCCAATAAAGGCTGATAGGCTAGTCTCCAGGGAGGGTGGGTGACAGTCACAACCACGCATTATGGGTATAAAATACTTGACTGCAAGATTAACAGTGCATCAATCTTCACACCCTTTTGTGGCGCTAAGCTATGTAGACCAATGCAGACAAGTAGGAAGGAAAAAAAAAACAAAAAAAAAAACAAAAACATGAAGGCCACAAAATCCTTAAAGTCTGGAAATTTTTGCATGTCTGTCATAACTTGGGTAACTTGGCGGTTCCACTGTGATGCTGCCCAGTTAGGTCACTTCTGGACCAATTTCTGATTTTCTTTGAATTCATTCAAAATATCAAGGCGTTTAACATGTGGCATAGCTTCCTGACATGCATGCAGAAAATTAGTAAATGCTCTGAATCCCTCAGCATCTTTTGACTGATGCTGAATGCCGTCTGTATCACGAATGGCTGACCAAACATTGGGTGGAGACAGTTCCATGCATCTTTGTAAGCTTCATCATAATTTCTGTAAAAGATGCCATTGAGTGTCTTTCGAGCTGGACCTCGTATATACTTTATCAAATAATGCAATTTGTCTGCAGGAGAAATGTTCTTTCTGTCTATGGGCCCTATTTAGATGGTCTAAAACGCGAAGTGTCAGGCGCGCGGCGCATGGTCATGTCCCAGTCACTTGCTAGTTAGACAGCATGTTTTTAGACTGTGCGCCATGGCGAAGAGTCTAAAAGGGTTGGACTTACTCTGTGAATTAGTCATGGGTGTGTTTTGGGCGTATCATTCAATAAGCCAATCAGAGTGTGTTACACACCCGTCTAGGGGTCGGGAAGTGTAACATAAAAATGAGCCGACACAAGATAATGCACGACCAAAAAGGGTGAATTTATTCACCATCACACAAATAGAAACACAATTTTATAAATAAGGAAGCTTTTCTTCAGGGTGAGCCCCGGCCAAAACAACAAATAAAACAAACTATCTTTCCTTTTCCCTTTCCCAAAGTACTAACTTAACCCTATGTGAAAGAAAAGAAACAAAAATACAATCACTAAACCTAACTTCCTAAACTAAACAAAAACAGGAGAAAAAAGTTCAGCATAAATGGCAGCTCACCCCTACTGCTTAGTGCTATACAAATATTTACAAGCGCTGTGCAAGTGACAATGAAAATGCTGTTTAGCGCTGCAACGGCTCGGCTGCAGACAAACTGCTCACCGCTCGAAACGGCAGGACACAACAACAATCTAACCGTTCAGCTAAGGCTCACCGCTCTCCAGTCAGAAAACACAATAGAATCAGTTTAAGGCACAGGCAGGTTTGGTGTCGGGACGAGGAGGAACGCTGCTGTCAAAACGACCCTCGAATTTTGACAGATTGCCAGTGTTCAAAAAGGCCAAGCCCCCGCAACAGCTAATCAGCAGCAGCCACAATGAGCCAAGCCCCCGCGACAGCCAATCGGCAGCTGCCACAACCGGCCAGAACCCACCACTCAGAGAAGACGGAAGCGGCACCTGGCACAGATTCTCAGAAAAAGAAGAGGTCTTACTCTCACATAAAAACAGTATACATGCAATAAATGTTACAATTTACGGCCGCAGCCGTAACAGAGTGTCACCTCTCATTCCCTTTAAAAGAGGTGCAATTGGAGTACATGGCGGCAAGCTAGTTAGATGGCGGACCTACCAACTGGAAAGAGTGAGTGTTTTACAGCTGAGGAGACGGCTCTCCTCGTGCGGGAGGTGAAGGCCTGTCAGAACCAGATCTACGGGGACAGCAGACAGGCACCCAAGCTCCCCGAGGTAAAGCAGGCATGGGATCACTAATACAAGAAAGATCTTACTAAATATCTGTGGAATATTATTCAAACCTGTTTTCATCATATAACACAGCACAGCTGTCAGGACTGCCGCGGAGCTCCCCAAGGTGCTGATCCTGCAGCTAGGACCTGTTCAGCGTTTTTTCCCCCACCCACGTTTGTTAATTGTTTTCACATGTTTCCTAGAGCTGTGTTCTGCCTCTTATTTGCATGTGTGTCCTCTCTACAATTAGGTAACAATATAAGAATATAATGTAATGTAGCCTAGTATATTATGTAGCCTAGTATAACATGTTAAAATAAATGCAATGTGTGGGCTTTGGTTTTCAATCAAAAAATGATTGATTGGTCAGATAATTTCACAATTTCATTTGTCATTATTACAAATTATGATGATCATTATTACTGCGATTAGATCATATTGATTAATGACTGACCATTAAGACGTGTTTCTGATAAATATTTTAATGTGCACAATAATAACCTTTCACAATGTAATAATAATTTTATTTGTTATCTTTTGCATACGTGTGGCTGCTCCGCATATTACTAACTTGTTTAACAGCGAAATACTGTGCCGTTGACTTGACAGGTTTTTGTTGGTCACTGTCATTTGCTTTTTACATCATCTAACTAGCAACGCGCCATGACTGCGCCTGACCACTCCTCAGTTTTAGACCGACACACCCAGAGAAGCGCAAGTTCATTTGCTATTTAGACGAAGAGGGCGCAGGGCGTGAGAATGACAACTGCGCCTGCATCTAAATAGCAATGACACTTGCGACATGGATTATGCGCCCTCCATCGTCCGCTTTAGACCATCTAAATAGGGCCCTATGAGTGATCTGAATAAGGCCTTCCACTCAATGAATAGGATAGCATCACCGGTGAACACAGTTGGCTCTGGTATTGGTAGCCTATTCAAGGCTGTTGTGTTTTGGACTGCCTGTGTGACGTAAGATACATCTGTCTGTGGAGGTGATACTGTCTTTGAAACATTAGTGGGTTGTTGGATGGGAGCTGAGTACACAGGCTGCTGTGAAGACATGTTATGCTGCCCCCCAGTGTTGTAATCTGCTGAGCAGACACTAGCCTCTTGCATCACTTCCTGATTGTAAATCATCAGTCATGAGTGTTCCGATGCCTCAATTTTGTGAACAAGTGCCCCAACCTCAGACCATCACATAAAGTCCCCCTGCCGTCGTCATGGCTGTCAATCAGAAGCGTGGTGGGACCAGTGAGGTGCAGTTCTTACTGTAGCATCCCCGACTGAATAATGGTCTTGCTCTCTGACCGACGGTTCATTAAGCTTTATTTTCCACACTTCCAAACATACCATGAACATACCGTAAGAGCTACAATGAAACAAAACGAAAACAAAATATTACATTTCTTTCTTAGTGTAACTTGCCATAGGCACATTGAGCTAATAGCAACGTAGTGTCTTCTTTAGCATACACATGCTCATTAAAACTCACAGAAACTATTAAAAAGGGTTCATAAAGTCACACAATATTAAACACAATACGAAATAAAATGTAGACAAACCTTGTGCTCTTATCAGCCAGGTGCTAGACTTTTACTGTCATTACAAAGATGCATTTACGCTGCACACAACACTGTTCGGTTTCACTCACACTACCAGAAATGGACTCCTTTCAAAATTAAAGTGTCCACCTTTACCTTTTTAACTTCCTGGTCTTTGCCTTTAAAAATAAGAGCACGCATTTAAAATTCAACTAACAAAATAAAAGCAAATTATAATAGAATGTGGTGGAGGTCATTTGCAGATACTGAATTGTTAACTGTAACCCTGAGTGTCCACATTGAAACTGTGCTGATTGCATAGATCGTCTGTACTGTCAGGGGGAAGATGTGTGTGAAGCATCCACGTTTTCACAGACATGGATTTAAACTGTAAGTGCAACTTTAGCGGAGCATGCGAAGGCATACAACTGTGAGGCGATAATTCTATTTTTTCCCCCTGTTCACAGCAATTTAGTCAAAGATCATTAGTTTTTTATAATCAGAATTTTTTTATTTATACTTCCTGGTCTAATTTAACCAAAAGTTAATTACATACACCCTTGCATGTTGAAGGAAGGGTGTGGTTGCAGTTCCACAGTAGTTTGTTGTATGTATTTTAAATTCACCAGGATTATCATAAAACATTCCTTAATTTAAAAATGAGGAAAGAAAAGGCCCAAGTGATATATTTACAAGAAACGCATTTATCTCAGCAAGAACATGATAAACTGAGGAAATTTGGATTTAAAAACACCTTCTTCATTTCATTTAAGAAGGGTCCAAAGAGAGGAGTTGCCATATTAATTGAGAGGGACCCAGCTGCAGACATGATGGCGGACATGGGCGCCGCCATATATCCAATCCATACCGGAAGTCCATACTGGAAGTTGGTCTATGTGTGTATTATTCGCCAAAGAAGAAGAGGAAGAAGACACCGGAGAAGACGAAGAGAAGAATGCAAACAATACACGCACGACTAAGAGAAAGAGCGGTAAGGGAACGAGTCTTTTAATTATTAGAAATAGACAACTTAATTGTCATTTTACATTGTGCAACGAAATTCTGTTCGGCACTTAGCACTAGCACTACTAGCTAGTAGCTAGGACTAGCATAGCGTACCAAGCCGCTGCGTTTATACCCGTCGTCATCTTCATTATATTTTAACACGTGTGTTCTCTAAGATGCAATTCTACGTAATTTATCGAATCATTAGGGGGACGTCTATGTGGGGAATCTCGGCATGCACAAATTACTACCACCAGATGGTGGGTTTAGCTACATTTCTTGCGTAAAAACGAGGGCATGATTGGTATTAACTTAACGTTAGCTGCTCAAGGTCTGTTGTGCTCCCTTTCATCAGTGTCTGTGTGTAAACAGTGTTAATGTTGGTCAGAGACTATTACTGCCCTCGCTTGATGTGTTGGTTAATTTAGATGTGTAGTTTGCAGCGGGGTTAATATGTGTTCCTCTGCATTTTAGTGTGTTGTGGTGTAAAACATCTGTGCACACACTCACTGCACACAAGCCATTTTTTCCCCAATTTTTGGTTCGCCTAGTCTCCTTGTGTATTAATGCTTGTATAACCTCAACCCTGTACTGCTCAATCAAGTTATATACATCTTTTTTTCCGGAGATATTCTAAAAATAGTAACGAGAGTTGTCTCGTGGTATACGACATGAGTGACCCCCGAGGGTTAACCGGGTCAGATAAATAACGTATACATAGCCCCGGGTGTCTGCAAAAAATACATTTGTATAATGTTTTAGTAATGCAGAGCACACTAATACACATACACATGTGGATACATAAATAGCTGTAGTGCCTCCTCCACCATCAATCAATTCTATTTATAAAGCCCAATATCACAAATCACAATTTGCCTCACAGGGCTTTACAGCATATGACATCCCTCTGTCCTTTGGACGCTCACAGCGGATAAGGAAAAGTCCCTTAGATCAGTAAAATATGGTTGATGTTCAGAATGTTTTCCAGCTATCAATGTTGATTGACTTTTTCTTTTTTACAGATGCACCCCTCTATTTTGAGTGACAAAGCCAGTCTGGGGCACACAACCCTTTCACCATCCTCTCTGCCCCAAATTTAAAATAAAAAATGAGAGCGCGATCCAGAGGCACCTGAAAAACCATACGGAAAATGCAGTTCATTTCCATGGTATGTTGATGAAAAGTATCTGTTTGAGATCATATACCTCTACATTTAACAGTAATGTTTAATGATATTTGTTTAGGACAAAACAAGACATTTTAGGTTGCATCTTGGGATCTTGGGATTTGTGGAACGGTGGTTGATATTTTATACCACTTTCTTACATTTTATAGATCAAACAAATAAATTATTTTACTGTTTTTCCATTTTTTTTCTTTGTTTTTTTTCTACTTTTGAGATTGATATGGATATCTGGAATAAAAACTTGTTCACAAAAAAAGAGAACTCCAAGTCTCCTTCTTTATGTTGCCAGTACAATAGTGTAATATTGTGTTTACATGTGTTCCTGAAATATAATAGAATACATCTGACAATATGACAATCTAATTATTACGTTCATTTAATAGTTAAATTGTTACAATTAACCATACTGATATAAGAGTAAGTATGACATTTGTTGTGTCCATGGTTTTCAGCTGTTTTGAATGACATGATAGTAATCTGCATGTTGCAACTGTAGCCCAATAAATGAAAGTGCTTACCTTATTTAATCTTTGTTAAAAATTAATCCAACTAAAATTCATGTTTTTGCTGATTTTCTGCCATTTTTGTAGGTTTAACTTGTTGAGGTCAATGTTATTCCAAACAAAACATGATTATATTATTATTGTTATTTATTTTATTATACATATATATATATATATTTCATGACTATTTACATTCTCACTGAAGGCATCAAAACTATGAATGAACACATGTGGAGTTATGTACTTAACAAAAAAAGGTGAAATAACTGAAAACATGTTTTATATTCAATGAGAACAAACTCACCAAAGCCTTCATGGAGAATAACCTCATTATCCTCATCTTCTCTGTTCAGGGCTCTGGACACTTCCAGGTAACACTCTGACGGATGGCAAAATAAATGCTCTATGTAGTTTAATTTCTGTTATCACATTTTAGACCATATGTTCTGAATCTTGACCCCACTATAACAGTGCAGTACAATTAATATGGGTGTGAACAAGCGGCAACCTCCAGGACTGACAAGTAAAGCCAATGCAGAAGTGCCAAAAACTGCATTTCATTGGCTGGCTCTAAAATAGAGCTAATCTCCATGGACTCCCATTTTAAAATGCCCAACTTTACAGCTAAAATGAATATATCAGGGTTCCTATGCAAGTATGGAAAAGTATGGAAATAAATTTAATCAGTTTCCAGGTATTAAAAAGTATGGGAAATTAAAAATAAAGTATGGAAAAATATTTATGTTTCCAGACTATAGCCACCATTCTAAAATACTGTTTTCTAAAATAGAAAATTAGGTATTTCCTAAAATAATTTAATCAGTCCGGATCGTGTTTTATGCCGGGCCACAGTTTGTGTGAGAGCAAACGTCTCAGGAAACATACGGACCCTTTTACCTGATTGACAAGTGATATGTCCAGTCCGCTGCCCCATGACCCTCCTCCAGTCCCCCAAGTATCAAATTTCACTCCAACACTGCACCTTCGACAAGAAAACGAGTTTCACGTGGTTCACAATGGGTAGATGCAAGTTTTTGGATGGATGGGTTGACAATACCGTATATAAATACTGGTTGGCCAAGGATTCCCAATTCACACACAGAGCTAGATGCAAGCTTTGTGTAAAATCGTTTGACATCGCCAACATGGGGGAAGAAGGCGATTCTGAGCCACATGAAAGGAAAAAACACAGATGTCTCGTTACTGCATCGCTTGCACCCAGAGTCCCAACCTTTTTGCCTCAGCCCAGACATTGAACTTACCTGAGTTTTTATTTGCATGCCATTATGGTACTTGGCTACAATCGCCTATTAAGAATAATTAAATATGATGTAAAATATGATGCACTGATATACAGTACAGGCCAAAAGTTTGGACACACCTTCTCATTCAATGCGTTTTCTTTATTTTCATGACTATTTACATTGTAGATTCTCACTGAAGGCATCAAAACTATGAATGAACACATGTGGAGTTATGTACTTAACAAAAAAAGGTGAAATAACTGAAAACATGTTTTATATTCTAGTTTCTTCAAAATAGCCACCCTTTGCTCTGATTACTGCTTTGCACACTCTTGGCATTCTCTCGATGAGCTTCAAGAGGTAGTCACCAATGAAGGAATTGTAATATGTGCAGAAGATTTTAACATGATTCTGAATGCTAAACTGGACACAACTAATAACAAGAAAAATAAGATTCATCTGTCAAAGCTTGTCAGTACCTCTCTTAAGCCTGATTTATGGTCGTGCGTTGAATCGACGACGTCGCTACGTCGTAGGGTACGGGGCTACGCAGAAGGCTCGCCGGCGTAGCCTGACGTGCACCTCCCCAAAAATGTAACTACGCGTCGAGGCGATGCAGACCCAGCGCAGACCGGCACGGCTGTGATTGGTTTGCTTGGTCGCAACGCATTTCCGGTTCCGTATTTCCAGATTCCGCCATCCCCGCCATCTTTAAACATCTTCTGTTGCGATGTAGATGTTGTTAAGGCTCATTATATATATGCCATTATGCTCAACGTTCAATACGGATATGGCTGGAGCCGTCTGTCCGTGCTCCGCGTTCTTTTCTCTGTGACCGGAAAAGCCGGAAGCTAAACAAAGAATCAACTAGAGACGACGATAACCACTCAGGAAAGGAACGAAGCCTCCTACTGCTCACCGCGACGAAACGGAGTGACGGAGAAGTTCGAAGGGTTCACGACGGCGTCACGGCAACCACGTAGCGATGTCGTCGATTCAACGCACGACCATAAATCAGGCTTAACTGAACTCGGGATGTTTGATGTTTGGAGGGAACTCCATCCGTTGGAGAGGGACTACACACATTATTCTGCTCCACACTTTGTGTACTCCAGAATAGATTTTTTTTTTTTGAACACGGTAGACAGATACCGAAAAGAAGAATGTAAGATAGGGATAACTGATTTGTCTGACCACAGTATAATGTACCTCAATATCCGCCTAAATAGGTGAAATAAAAATATACTATGGAGACTAAATTTGGGTATGCTGAATAACCAGGAAGTCCAGGAAGAAGTTAAGGAAGATATTAAATGCTGCATAGAAGAAAACAAAGACAGTCCAGTTGACTTTACCATACTATGGGACACGGTCAAAACTGTAATGAGAGGGAGGTTAATAGCAAGGGCATCTTACCAAAATAAAGAATAGAGAGGAAATGTTGACCAAAAATATTAGAGCAACAACATAAAAACAATAAGGATGAATCAGTTTTACAACAGATAATCAGTGTGAGATGACATCCTAAGCAATGAAATTGAGAAAAAAATAAAATTCATGAAACACACCTACTACGAATCATGACCCAAAGCAACTAAATATAAACTAAACACGACTAAAGGTCCAGCAAACTTCTAATACCATACATAAGATTAGAGACCACGCAACAAAACAACTATTATTTGAACCTGAAGAAATAGAAAAAGTTTTTAAAGACTATTATGAAAACTTATATTCCTAGCCAACAACAAAAGAAGAGTATGAAATGAAAGAATTCCTGGATTTATTAGACTTGCCAACTATTGGAGAAGAACAGAACAGGAAGTTAATTTCCAACATCACTAAGAAGGAACTAGATGCTGCAATTAGCAAATAACCAGGTCGTGGTGGATTTCCCAGCAAGTGGTATAAAATATTCAAGGAAGAATTAACTCCACTACTCCTGATTTCTTTTAATCAGACTCTGACTGAGGGAAAACTGCCTCCCTCCTGGAACGAGGCAGTAATTTCCCTTACACCAAAGAAAGGGAAAAACAAGGAATATTGTGAATCATATAGACCTATCTCAATCCTAAATGTGGATTACAAGATTTTTACTTCAATAATCTCTAAAAGATTTCAAAATTTTATGACTGACTTGATTGATGAAGATCAATCAGGCTTTATAAAAGGTAGGCAGACTCAGGATAATGTTAGGTGTACCCTACACATAATAGACCAGATTCAAAAACGGGCATTGAGAGCAGCATTAGTGAGCCTCGACGCATAGAAGGCTTTTGACTGTGTCAATTGGAGATTTCTATATCAGGTACTGGGGAGACTAGGGATTAAAATAATAATCAATACAATGCATTCAAAGCCTCTATCAAGGACCTACAGCAAGGATTAAAATTAATGGACATCTAACTGATAGATTTGTTTTACAGCGAGGGACCCGCCAAGGATGCTGCCTTTGCCCTTCCTTGTTTGCAATATTTATTGAACCGTTGGCACAAATAATCAGGCAGAGCAACAATTTAAAAGGAATCGAAATAGGAGAATAGGAACATATTATAGGGCTTTTCGCAGACGATGTTATTGTGACTCTTCAAGACCCGGACAGAACTTTTCCTAAACTGACGTTGATATTAGAGGACTATGGTGAATACTCAGGCTATAAATTAAACATAGCAAAAACACAAATTCTCACATTAAATTATTCTCCAGGCAAGTTAAAGAAAAACTACAAAATCAAATGGAATGCTAAAGTGATCAAATATCTGGGTGTGATACTGGCAAAAAAACTCAATAAAACACTCGAAATAAATTATAATCAGATTAATAACAATATAAAGACAGATATCAGACGGTGGTCAGCTTTCAACATGGATTTTGAGACACAAATTGAGGTAATAAAAATTAATGTATTACCAAGATTGTTATACCTTTTTCAATCCATCCCACAAATGTTACCAGAGACACAATTTAGACACTGGGACAAATTTATATCTAGATTTATCTGGGCTGGGCAGAAACCAAGGGTCAGGTATAAGACACTTCAGTTACAAAAAGAGGAGGGCGGGATGTCCCTGCCCAACCTGAAACAATACTTTTATGCAGCTCAAGGGAGGTTCCTGGTTTGTACATGCTGCCCTCTATATCAGGCAAAATGGAAAGGTATAGAGGGCAAGATAGTTACTTTCCATATTCAAGCAACACTAGGAGACATAGGAAATAAAATGTCTCAACAAAGCAATAATGAAATTATTAAACAAACAATGGACATTTGGAGTAAAATGGTGAAAGAATACAATATGGAAAGGGACATTAAATTATCAATCTGGCCTGCTCTAGATCCCAAATTTAAACCAGGAGTCAGTGATGTTGGTTTCAGACAGTGGTGGGACAAGGGCATCACAGCAGTATGTACACTAACTCACAGTGGATTCTTAACAAGTTTTGGGGTATTACAAAAGGAATTTGGACTTGAAAACAAAGACATTTTCAGATACCTATGAATAAGAGATTACTGTGAGAAAAAAAAATAAAACCAACATTGTCTAGAGAGTAATGCAGTGATAGATATTCTGACTGAAGCCTATAAAAAGAAGAATAAAAAAAACTATCTCAAAAATATATCAGGGCCTTCAGAAGCAGGACGGAAACAGCACAGATTATATTAAAGTAAAATGGGAGAAAGAACTAAACATAGAAATATCACAGGACGAGTGGCGTTCAGTGTGGAATGCACAGTATTCATCCACAAGTTCAAAGAAGTGAAGAATATTTGGTTGGAAATTCAATCCACTACATTATTACACCACATATAAAGAGCAAATTATCTCAATCACAGGAACGGTGCTAGAGGCAGTGCGGAAACTGAACACTGATCACTCCCATATCTTCTGGTTATGCCCAAAAATCCAAACTTTCTGGGAAAATATATGTATAACTGTGGGAAAGATTTTGGGATATAAAATTCCTAATGATGTTAAAGTTTTGTATTTCTGTGCTTTGAAAGATGATGTGATTGAAAAGAAAGACTGGTATCTGTGCAAAATACTGCTAATGGCCTGTAAATAAAACAATCACAAAGAACTGGTATAAACCTGAGACACCAAGTCTCAATCTGTGGATGGACAGAGTTAAAGAAATTTATGCAAGGGTGCTATCAATTAAACAAGACATTTGAATTCATTGGACATGCATCATAATAGGAGGAGGAGGAGCCCCCATGTTTTTGTAAATTGAATGTTTGTTTGTTTGTTTGAAAAAGGCTGAGGACAACATTAATTTGGATCTCTGAGGCCAGGCACAAGAGCTCGTAGTGATGCTGTGGTGAATCCTTTGTAGAGTGTTGAAATTAAACCAGAGGTGCAGGTCACCCTGAGATCCTTGAGTGTTTGGATTGAGTTTTTATTTCACTAATTACTGTCTCATCAATGAATAATAAATAAGTGAAGTTCTTTGCAAAGTTAGCTATGATGTTGTTTTCCTCCCCTTGTTCCCAACAGATCCTAAAGTCACTGTTTCCTCAATGGGCTGTTTTATCAGTGCGGTACTTCATCATGAAGAGCAGCAATGTCAGGAACATAGACATTTCTCAGCAGAAAGGGATCTGGTCCACCACACCAAGCAATGAGAACAAACTCACCAAGGCCTTCATGGAGAATAACCTCATTATCCTCATCTTCTCTGTTCAGGGCTCTGGACACTTCCAGGTAACACTCTGACGGATGGCAAAATAAATGCTCTATGTAGTTTAATTTCTGTTATCACATTTTAGACCATATGTTCTGAATCTTGACCCCACTATAACAGTGCAGTACAATTAATATGGGTGTGAACAAGCGGCAACCTCCAGGACTGACAAGTAAAGCCAATGCAGAAGTGCCAAAAACTGCATTTCATTGGCTGGCTCTAAAATAGAGCTAATCTCCATGGACTCCCATTTTAAAATGCCCAACTTTACAGCTAAAATGAATATATCAGGGTTCCTATGCAAGTATGGAAAAGTATGGAAATAAATTTAATCAGTTTCCAGGTATTAAAAAGTATGGGAAATTAAAAATAAAGTATGGAAAAATATTTATGTTTCCAGACTATAGCCACCATTCTAAAATACTGTTTTCTAAAATAGAAAATTAGGTATTTCCTAAAATAATTTAATCAGTCCGGATCGTGTTTTATGCCGGGCCACAGTTTGTGTGAGAGCAAACGTCTCAGGAAACATACGGACCCTTTTACCTGATTGACAAGTGATATGTCCAGTCCGCTGCCCCATGACCCTCCTCCAGTCCCCCAAGTATCAAATTTCACTCCAACACTGCACCTTCGACAAGAAAACGAGTTTCACGTGGTTCACAATGGGTAGATGCAAGTTTTTGGATGGATGGGTTGACAATACCGTATATAAATAATGGTTGGCCAAGGATTCCCAATTCACACACAGAGCTAGATGCAAGCTTTGTGTAAAATCGTTTGACATCGCCAACATGGGGGAAGAAGGCGATTCTGAGCCACATGAAAGGAAAAAACACAGATGTCTCGTTACTGCATCGCTTGCACCCAGAGTCCCAACCTTTTTGCCTCAGCCCAGACATTGAACTTACCTGAGTTTTTATTTGCATGCCATTATGGTACTTGGCTACAATCGCCTATTAAGAATAATTAAATATGATGTAAAATATGATGCACTGATATACAGTACAGGCCAAAAGTTTGGACACACCTTCTCATTCAATGCGTTTTCTTTATTTTCATGACTATTTACATTGTAGATTCTCACTGAAGGCATCAAAACTATGAATGAACACATGTGGAGTTATGTACTTAACAAAAAAAGGTGAAATAACTGAAAACATGTTTTATATTCTAGTTTCTTCAAAATAGCCACCCTTTGCTCTGATTACTGCTTTGCACACTCTTGGCATTCTCTCGATGAGCTTCAAGAGGTAGTCACCTGAAATGGTTTCCACTTCACAGGTGTGCCTTATCAGGGTTAATTAGTGGAATTTCTTCCTTTATCAATGGGGTTGGGACCATCAGTTGTGTTGTGCAGAAGTCAGGTTAATACACAGCCGACAGCCCTATTGGACAACTGTTAAAATTCATATTATGGCAAGAACCAATCAGCTAACTAAAGAAAAACAAGTGGCCGTCATTACTTTAAGAAATGAAGGTCAGTCAGTCCGGAAAATTGCAAAAACTTTAAATGTGTCCCCAGGTGGAGTCGCAAAAACCATCAAGCACTACAATGAAACTGGCACACATGAGGACCGACCCAGGAAAGGAAGACCAAGAGTCACCTCTGCTTCTGAGGATAAGTTCATCCGAGTCATCAGCCTCAGAAATCGCAAGTTAACAGCAGCTCAGATCAGAGACCAGATGAATGCCACACAGAGTTCTAGCAGCAGACCCATCTCTAGAACAACTGTTAAGAGGAGACTGC